>JWHW01025543.1:405659-417850 GCA_000931545.1 Papilio glaucus | reverse complement strand
TACAATAAGAAATATATACGTACAGTCTTTATTAAAATCAGATTTGCCTCATCATCATCATAATTTTGTTGCAGATTCTACACTTATTTTACTCAAATGTTAGATTTTCTGTACTTAGTATAAGTACAGAGAAACTTATATAATATGTTACTTATTCGTATGTAATCCGAGATATTTCTGTATCTCACGCTAACGCCTCGAGTCCCATTTAACTGTCGGATATCTAAGTACGCTTGTGTAGTTGAGAATGACGTTTTTAAATCTACATGGAGAAATAGTATATTTATGCTTGTGATGTATCCCTTGTATAAATTAATATTCATTATTAAAAAAAAAGTAATTTCATAAAAAGTGCCTAGTTAACTTTTAATTACAAATTTTGATTCCAACTAGGCTAGGTAGATATAAGAACGGTTATATAAGTATATTGAAAATATACATTATACATTGGTTTTTAAGTGTGTATCCGAAAATAATAACTTATGGGTGCGATCGTCATTCTTGACTTACAGCTGTATTGTCATGGGTCATTTTATTACTTATCATCGAGTGAACATTTTGTTTGTCTGCTCACTTAATCGAATTGAAAAAAACGTCATCATCCGTGACGACATAAGTGGTCAACAAAGTCGCTGACATCTGACATTCCGATCAAATACTATATTCTTAAAATATATGCACGTAAAACAGTGACGTAATAAAACATCCTACAGTCATATAAAATATATGTGCATTGTATTATATACTATATCATTGTACGTTTCTGTGCAGTACTGCTGCTATTGTTTCCACACACAATCGCCTCTTCCGTCTTTTGTTGCTAATAATGGAATCGCCCGGCAACCTCGTTCAATCAACTATTTCTCTGCTTTATTAAATGTCCAATATAATAAGTGTATTTTAACTAAAACAACTAAATTTACTATTGATTTTATCTTTTTATATTAGATTGTAAAGTTCTGTATAGCGTCAATTCAGCCCTGTTGGATTATTGAGTAATACTTTTTGTAAAACTAATTTTCAAAATTATATTGTTGGGAATATTTTATTCGATGTTCATTTCTAACAATATAATAATTCAGATATTCTCTCAATACTCATCGATCTCTAATGCCCTTAACATCAGTTTTCTTTAACATCACACTAGGCTACTTGCGAATTGTTCCCTTCGGGCGTCGCAAATAATGTCATTCACTTTTGTAACCTTTTCATCCATTCTCATTAAATCCAGTAAGTAATCCCCATCAGGAAAAGTTTAATCTCAATCGATTTGTTTGTTTATTTAGATAAGTTTGCTTTCTGTCATGTCCTCCTGTCTGTCCTCCTCTATGAAGGTTTTATTTCTTAAAGCAAAGTAATAGTAATGTTTATTTGGTATCACACACCGTTAGCGATGTGCCCGATGTGTTGCTCATATTATTATTTGTTTCTACATCCGTCAGAAGTGACGTTCTTTGAATTTTAAACACGATCTTTTGCTTGAAAAATAATATTTGACATATCATCGAAAATAATATTTCATGGATAAATCGCGGAATAACGGTGTTCTGATAATTTTAATAGAATAAGGTGGCAAACGAGCAACCTTTCACCGTTGACGTGAACGTCACGTCACAAGTGACCGTTACACATAGCAACAATGAAATGAGTCGCAGATACCTTTAATAGACAGAAGAGAGGATAGACAGGAAAAGGGATATTGTCTTTTCCTATTCATCCCCACGTCCAATCGGTCGGAAAGCTCGTAGTAGATCGTAGGTAATTGCGTGAATAGGTCAGCTAGACTCATCGAGAAAGTCGTGGCTTGAGCCGATCCATTCTTGCAACGGTTATAATGCGATGTTGTGTGTTAGATAATATAGTCGCCGTGGCTCGAAATCACTTCAATTGATGGATGTATTTCTGTATGTAGACCTGATTTCACTGCCAAAGTTGTTAAAGAAAAATTACAATCTCTGACGAATTTCTTCACAAAGCGCCAGTGTCCGCGTGCGTTGAATGATGTATTCTCTAAAATAGTAGAAGCAGGATCAAGATGGATCCTGCTTTATAAGCACAGATTTTTATTTATTTAGTTGTAACATCGACCAACCTCGACTATGCAGCGAAAGGAGACTTATTAAGAATCAGCGTATGGACAACGTCAAAGACTATAGAGGGAGAAAAAGTCTGAGTCGCATATTCGCGTCTCTCACCTTTGTTTATTTACCCGTCGAAAAGAAATGAAAAACTGAGTTTGTGAGAAATCTCAACATTGCATGTAAATGTAGTTAACATTTATTTGTCATTGATTGATAATCGCTACGGAAGAGTTCTAATCAAATCAATGTATTAAGGTGGTACGAAGTGCGCCGGGACATCTATTGCAGTATACCAATTTCGTTTTTTTGTTAAATAATTTGATGGTCTTTCTTTCATCTAAATGTACGTTACTTAACGTGACATCATTACAGTTTGTTCAGAGAGAAAGAGATAGATAACATAATGTTTATGTGAATGTTTTCGGCAATGTGAACACGGTGTAAGAATGAAACAATTCTTATTAGTAATTGACATCGGTGTTATGAAACATTTATTTTATTTATTTAACAAGGTCTACGCAACGCAAACAAATAAAATGTAGCAAGCAACACAATCATTGAATACGGCGGGCGTTACGTGTTTATTGTAATCAAAATGGACCCCATTTCGTACACGACGTGTGAAATCCTTGCATGTATTATGCATAGCGAATCCACTCGATCCTCCCTTCACGATATTGCTTATGTAACTCAATGTTATACGAAATCTTCACCTGCTCTGTTGTGATCTGTTACGGCTTTCTGTTTTACATATCATCAAGATTCGATTCAGTATCGATGAATATACATGATGCATAACAATGTAGTAAATAAATGTTAATGCGCGAATACGGGTCATGGCAACGGCACAATAAAATTTCACGGCTTTAATGCCCGAAACGGGACGAATAGTGATATCTAAGACATCATCAATATACTGGGATGGCAGCCGTCGATAATCCGTTAAGATAATCCCCCAATACTGGTTGCTGCTAGACGTAGACCCTCCCAAAGAATCATCGTAAAGATCTTCCCTTCCCACCCTCAACCAGTTAATTACCCGTAACCTTGACCTTGCCGCTTGTTGAGCTTGAGGTTGAGGTGTGCCAACGCTGCGTCGCCCGATACGTGATCAACTATTCATTCTAAGAGCAATGAAACCGCCTAAGCCTAACAATTCTTAAGGTGAAGTCCGTGAAGATGTCAGACACGTGTCGAACCGTTTCAGTTAACTTATTACTCTTTGAATGATTTCGCTGAAATAATAAACAGTTTATTAGTTGAACATTGAAAATCGAGATCGTTGAGTTCTATTTTTAACGACTGTAAAATTCCATGTTTTAGTCGAGAGAAGAACAAGAATCAACAAGAATAGTTAGCAAACGAAATTCCGAGGGATATTTACTTATTGATTATATGAATTTTGGGTTTTTACGTAGCAAATATCATCATTTTTAACACTCGCTTAATCAGTCGCTAATGATATACCGTCCTATCATGTGGTCTGTAACAAAATGAAAGTTTATTACGACTGACTTCTCAAAACTCTGCAAATAACTTTTAATCGTACATATTAGATAACTACTAATTATTTTCTTCCACGTCTTTTCATCGAGTGGTTCAGATATTTTGAGATGAACAAAATACCACAACCTATAATGTGGCCACTTTATTTCACACACTGTTGAACTGATGCTGTATTATATAAAAATTATTCCAGACTATGATTATCATCATTCGTCACATCTTCATATTAACTTTGACACTCCGGGGAAGAATACGAATTTAATAACACATCACTCTCCAAGAATCGGCCAAGCCGTTTGTGTTGCAGGAGGTCACAATGAAACATACAATATACATGCATACGAAAAACAGTACCGTCTTTCTTAGCTTCTGGGTCAGTCGGTAAAAAAACTTGGCAGCTAGCTGATCTTAGCTTCTCTAAAATTGTGGTAAAATTAGTCTGAATAGCCACGTATATATGATATTTGGAGTAATAATATTAGAATCATTTATTTACACAGATAATGGACATCAATTTTTTATCAAGTCCACGCACGCTTTGTACAAATAAACCTATTTAATCATATTTTCGGAAAGGCGCCTTTGGCGTAAACACAAATCGACCGAATCTTCGACTCAATGAATAAGGTCGTTCACCCAATAGAATATCGTGTAGAGATTGTGAGTAATATAATGGCACAGATTGGTAATGTTTGTTCGTATTAATTGCTTTTATGTATAACATTGATAACGTTCATTTGAAATAATAATTTAAAATATCAAATGGTATGCTCGAAGCCCACGTACCTTTTGATATCTTGATATCTTGATATATATAATAATTAAGATATTTCTGTTTACTTGATGTAACAGAGATGCAAAATTAATATTTTTATTTATATTTATTTTACAAAATATCCTACAAATATAGATTGATCTACGAGTACATAGGTCTCTACCGATATTGCCATTCACCATAAATAAAACTTATCGTTACATACATAAAATTAAGTTATGTATGTAACGACAAAGTTAAGTTGTAGCAAAAATTAAATAAAACATTTTCTTTTAAATTACAAAGATTTAAATTAACAAGCAAATATGTTACTCGTGGAGTTTACGTGTAATACATTTTAGTACTTCAACACGTATGTTAGTTTGTCTAACATTAAACCAATGTGATGCCGCAATCTCCATAGTAATAATAAAATGTTTTTTTCTTATTTGTGCTAAAACAAAAAAAAAAACATATTTAAAAGGAAGTAGAATCAAAAATGAGGGCGACAGTGAACAGAGGTTTGTGGCGATCAATAGAGTCGTACGTCCAGCAGTGGGCGACTATCGGCTGAAAATAATAAGAAGAATCAAAACAGCTTTGTTGCCACTGCAATACAATACACACAACTCTACAATTAATAAGATATTGGGTATACACTGCGCTAAGTATTGCTTTAATAGATCTTGTGTTACGTCGTGGTCTGTATGAGCTTTGCGTCACTAGGATGCCATAACGACCTCGTCAGCGATCCTAACCTCTGGCACCAAAAGGTCGCCATGTAGAGTAGCTATAACGTCTCATCTCATCAGTTAGTTCGTTTATTTCAGTAATTAAAAACAACTCAGGCGACCGGTTGTTGACTGTGAGTGAGATTAGCTGGAAGCTGCATCGCACGCGTACATTTTATTGGCGTTGCCGCCTTCCCCCCATAGTATCCAGTCGCCACTTAGAGCGCCGTAGTTCGTGGCCACGCTTCCGGATTGACGACGTTGCCATACCGTGGCCAAGTGAGCTACCTACCTACGATACATTTTATATTAACTGTTTGAATATATAGTCGGCGACGTCATGGCAGACGTGCCGGACGTAAAAAAAAATCGTGGTTGCGAAACATCAGGGAGTGGACCAATATTGCCAGCGTAGAAAATCTATTTCGCTTGGCACAGGATAGGAATAAGTTCGCTGAGCTGACGGCCAACCTCCAGTAATAGAGAGGCACTCACACAGAGAGAGAGAGAGTCATGGCATCGTAGAGCTCTTAGGCTGCCTACAAACTTTAAAGTTTTATACTAGATAGATAGATAGATAAACACTTTATTGCTCACATTAAAGTAATACTAAATACTGTTATGGAAGCCGAATAATCAAACAACAATAAAAAGAAAAAGCATACTAATAAAAACATTTAAGCGTTCTTCGTAATCTTCCTCGACAGATATAGCCCTAAAGTCCGGTCAAGTTATACAGTAAATTAAAGTTTCTTATCAACTTTGCTGAGCTAAAACGATTCGCCCCCGTACAGCGAGCGTCCTTTGTGGTTTGTTTATACCTAGCTTAAAGTTTTTAAAGAAACTTTATAAATACGGCTGTTTCGTTTAAAATTAAACCTTAAATTCCTTTTTAATTAAAGAATAGAAACCGTACTTAAGTCAAGTACTCGTTAACTGAAACTATGGTAATTAAAATATTATTTACTATATTTGACTTAATCTGACAACTGTCAGATTAAGTCAAAGTAACTACTTTGTCATTATTGTTATTGACAATAATTCAATTCATTTAAATCTCATGTCTAGCACATTGTATTTTCTGTTTTATGACTCCGGTTAAGCTAGAAGCAAATATTTTAATTTACAAAAAATAATTGAAATCGAGTGCGTGGTTTGTGAGATTAGCGTGTATTTTGTATTGTTTACGTATATTAACAGGAAAATTACGAGCAAGTTTGCTAACTTGATGTAACCACAGTTAACCTTCAAATTCCACAACGATCAAACTATAACAATTACGGATTACTAACGGCATACTTTCATCCAGGTGGGGCCTGCGGCATCTTGCTCAGACGAAGTTCACAAGTATTTCATACCCGTTTCCTGTGAGGTCGTAGTACCTATTTCCCCGGTGGAACAGACCCATTCGTGAAACATATGAGCATGTATTTCTGGTTTATAAATTAAGAAGATGAGTACTGCCCTTGTGGTACGTAAAGCAATAATAGTTAAGAAAAGCAGAAATAGAAAATTATGAGTGATTATGATGATATTAATAAATTTTCCTTTGCCGGCTACATCTCGAGCTTGCATCAGTGAGCGCGTACGGCTGTCGCATACGAAATGAACTCAGTCTATACATTTACATACGTTTCCAAACCTCTGTTGCGCATGAAATGTCTTATTGATTTGAATATAATATAGCCAGTGGTGAATATGGGTGACATCAAAGTTATCTTGCCACTAAGCAGCAGTTTTCTGGTTTACAAAGTGCGGTGATGCCAAATAACGTACTTCTTTACATCACAAGACCAAAAAAAGCTTCTAAGGGCCGCGATAGACTGCTGTCGTCAGCTTCAAACGTTCACTGTTGGCCGAATTGCAGTTTCAATACAAAATTGAAATTCGCAAATGGCTGACTGTTCGTTTACAGTCGCAGCTAAAAATGCAGTTGCCATGAGTTTCGTCGGCCTGCCGGCACCAAAGAGCTGCTCGACCCGCCCTGCACGTTAGCTTGAAATGGTTCGCTCCAACTGCTCACCGCTTCCTTCGAATGGGAGCAGTCGGGTTGCGGTCGCACACGTCAACTGCACAGCATCTGCTTGGGGCAGCAACCGCAACACGAATATTCTCGTGCAGTTGGTATCGACTGCTCAAAGCATCCGACCGTCAATGGCGGCCCTAAATTGTTCACTTTAGTTATAATTAAACTTAAAACTTTAAATTAAACAAATTTAAGTATCTCTGATATTCGGTTACTCATTTATTGCCACATAAAGTTTTATTCCGTCGTGTAATAAGGAGTGTTAATGGAATAATAAAAATTAATGCGTGCTATAACGATGTAGTATGATGTGCAAATGTTAACGACGAAAACTCACTACACGTTTTAACTTTTAATATTGATAATATCGAATATTGATTATAACATTGTTTTTACTATCTTATCAAATTATCAAGATTTCCACATAAGATTACGCTTTCTTTATCTTTGCTATTTTCATATAATAGGCTGTGGGAATTCCTTTATTTGGATCTGGATATTTCATAGTTTAGTTAAAAATCTAAGATAAGTTTTATTGGTGATTCCCCGGGTGGTTATTAAAACTAATTATATATACAAGAGATTGCAATTGCCAAGTTCCGGCAACATTTCGTGACGTCAAACGTACATAGTCCCGTATTATATAGATTAGACTGATGAGACTAAAGAATAAATACTACAAGAAACTAAAAATATATTATTAAACATACATCCGTATGCCGCCTCACTCCCGCCCTTGTACAACTAGTTAAGATTCATAATATACTTATACATTGTTGTCACGTAATTAAATTATTAAACTACATCTTGGCTACCTTCATTACTTTATACAATGATATCGTGTATTAAATACAACGTAAATAGTACACACCCAAAACTAATTATTGCATACAATATTCAGCCAGGTATTTATGCAGAACACTGGAATCACATGCAAAAATTGTCGGCAACATAATTTTAAATTAAAATATTGTAGTATCGTATGGGAACTAAAGTATTGGATTGCGGCATTTAAAATTATTGCTTTAAAATTTACATCTCTCATAATAAAGTACTATACGAAACCAGAATACTTATCGTGCCATCTATCGGCTCGTTTTGTGCACTACGTAATGCGTCGTTAAGGCTTCTCGTGAGTCATGGTTTTAACCTCTCCGTTAGGTGTATCTAATTCCATGAACTATCGATAGATGTCGTCCTTTCGGATTCAACGTAGAAATATACCAAGCCCTGAATTTTACAATACTTAGGAAAAACTTTTAAACCAAAACAAAACCGACTTCAAAAAAACTATATTCAAAAACAACAAATGCACTTAAAAGTATAAAATAATTTTACGCAGTTAAACATAAAGTACACTTTTTCCACCACATCGAAACTGAATATCAAAGAGCAGATCGGATTATAGTCAAGTCTAGTTTATACATCTGTACTACTATAAATCTGTAGAGTATATCCGTACTCTCAATTATTTTGTAAAATCTTATAATTAATATTTATTTTATGACTCAGTGACTTCAAAACTACCACTAAAAAAAACTTAACTTAGAACTGATGACCGATTTCAATGCAAAATTATATAGCAAGAACACGTGATTGCCCACATGATAGTCTGATAATATCTACATATTTGTCTGTTTGTCACAAACTAAACTCTTCGCGAGAGATAGGAAAAAATATAATTTCTAATATCGGTTTCTATGGTAATGTTTTAATAAGTTATAACGTTTTGAAAATAACAACATTTTGACATCGAAAAAAATGTGTAACGAGGAAAACATCGATTTAGAATGTATTAGTAAAGATTCTAAGTCTATGGAGGAAAATGAGAAACAAACGTATGCCATGACGCGGACATCTAGTCTATATATTTCTTTTGTGCATATGTATGTAACTAAATGCGTCTTTTAAAACAAGATTGAAGTCTTGGCTTATCAAAAAGGCTTTTATAGTGTCGAAGAATTTTTAAACTAATTTTTATCTATTATTGTATTTTTTTAATGATGATTTATGTGTTGGATATTTAAATGTCTTATTTATTAATGTTATTAATTGCTTGTAGCTTGAAGTATATAATAATAAATCTTTATTGCACACTACAAATCAAGGATGTTGAATAACTTTTAAATTTAGAATATTTTATAACCATTGTAATTAGTTAATTATCAATAAATTTGTATTTCTAAACTCTGAAACGGCTTGGACCATTATGATGAAATTTTGTGTGTGAGTAGGTCCCGGTACGGCTTAGATTTACAATTGGGCCCGGTAGGTGGCGCTGCCGTCAAGTTTGATTTACCTTAATATTTCTACGAATTCCTACCTATATTTTAAAAATAAAACTTTATCCGAACCACCACGCAAGTCGTTCATGCAAGACAACGTCTGCTAGGTTTGCTAGTATATTAGTAGTAGTACTTATTCGGCTATCCAGCTATCTATCAGCCAGGGCCACGGGATACATTTAAGCATTTATTGTTATTTAACAATGTTCCGTTTGGTTTGCAGGTGACGGCTTCAAGCTGGCACTGTCGGGCTCGGGCAGCCCGGCGCCGCCGCCGGTGCAGTGGCGCATGCGGAGGAAACCAGGTGATCACAACATTGCTTATTTAAAAAAAAACACTTGCAGTCGTAAAGTCGCATATTTAGAATGTTTTTACCCTACCTCGTGTAAGGACCGTTGTAGCTGCGGTGCGGTGGTGGTGGCGAGGTAGGTGAGGTGGTTTATTAAGTTTTTATACATTTGGAATCAAGATTAGGATTTGGAAATTATTTATAAATCAGGAATACTTTGTACCTAATGTAAGACGCGACCTATATATAACCTAGCCAACGGCCGGACGGTCCCTGACTGATGGCTGACCGGGAGTATTGCGGTTAGAAGTTAGGTCCCAAGATTGGATATTATAAGATATCACAGAGTGCTGACCTCCGCGCACGCGTGGACCGTTTCCGCTATTTCTTTTGTTGGGTGTCTGTTATTGTCAGGAGACGGCACTTATGAAAGAAAAAATTAAAAAAGTTTCGCTGAAAATTAGGAAATTTTAGAAAAGTTAACGGCCGTGCGGGGAGTGGTTGTCGTTATAGTTGCTGTTTCCACCTCTTACGTCCGACCTCAATGACTGTTCTTCGAATTTTTCGAATTCAAATTACATAGTTAAGACACGTTATCGTCTGTCGGATCAACCAGTTAGTTATAATTTTACGTGTTATATATCATGCTTCAGGAACATAAACAGTCAAGTCAAACTTTTTATCACAAAACGGAGGGCCTTAAAGAACAACGTTTCGCATTTTCTGACAAACGTAAAAGGTTTTTCTCTAAATCAAATAAAACAAAGCGTTTTATACATCGAATGTACGGATCTACTAATTATCTAATTGTAATTTTACGTCAAATAAGATGCCGTAAAAGTTACCGTTACGCGTTTCACGCTTTATCTGAAAACGTGAATAATGCCATTTTTTCCATTATGGATTTTATATTTGAAATCAAACAGCGATTTCACAATACTTTTACGATGATTGAAAAACTATTTGATAAAATGATACTATTATTTCCTTTAAGGTTATTTAAATTCACCCAGGTGCCGAAGCTAATAAACTGTTAATTTGTCTATCTCTTATCTCCATTATTTTATTACTACTACCGTAATTATGTTGACAACTTTTAACAATATTCACAATGTAATTCTTACGTTGTGTAGGTCTCGAAGTAATACACTACATCATTTGAGAATCTTTTTTATGTCAAAGATTTTACCTTTTTAGAGTTTTAACGTTAGTTTTTTTAGTGAGTATGAATTATCCCTCTCTCGGAGAGGAGGCCTGCGTCCCTACAGTTGGGAACATTCTAAAAAAGGCTGATTTATTATTACTATATATGAGATATTAAAAAAAAATCCAAAATTTATTACGATTTGTAATTACAAGGCAAACGAATATAGTTTTGAAACTTGGACGTGTCACTTCATTAGTGTGTTTTGGCACAATTTCAATAGTTCTGCTCATACAAAGTTGTTACCGTACACAAATGTAATCTAACATGCATTCGAATTGAGCACAAAGTAAGTCAGTTGTGCTCGTTAAAGTCGGTGTTATATGTTAACGCTTAGTCCTCGGTCGCGCCACATTGTGATACATTGCGATGTTACACGAGCGACCAAGAATTAGAATAATAAAACTAGAATTTAGGTAATATTTTTTCTAGTTAACAATTCAAAGCAATGATTTTATAGGAAGAAGTCGGTAAATGAACAAGTAAGTGGTTCACCTACCTCTACCCATAGATATCAACAACCAGATTAGTTAAAATTCCATGCCCTTATATGCCTTAATTCCGTGTCCTAGTAAGTGTCCTATGTGGCAGCACGATAAGATCGTCTATACACTTTGGCTGATAGCATTAGTTAAATGTGCATTGTGTCGGAAAAAAGCAGTTAATAGTAAACATTCAATTTATTGTTACCATTACTCCAATACGTCCGAAGGGGCCTGAATAAAAGATAACATCTATTAATTGTACAGAGTGGTACGAAACAATTAACTGTTACTACTGCAAACGTGTTCGTAGGGTTGCTACTTGCCTTAATATTTAATTAATGTATTTTGTATTGTATTTTGTAATTAATGTATGACGGTCGAATTGGAGCATGTCGTGTGTAGTTAGACATAGACTACTATGAAATACTGAAACTTTATTCTGTACATAATACAGAAGTACAAATGACACGGATAGTAGTGACTAACGGTACTAACAAGAAACGTACAACTGACCCGTCCCGCCTGATGGAAGCAAGTAGTGGATCGCCAACTTTGAGTAGTTCCTTGCCTTCAAGTATGCCGTATCACCAGGTGGAAGCAGCTATACTATAAAATCAGACCACTATCACTCTTATCTGCAAAGATCCTATCTAATACGAGAGACAAGTGCAGGTCAAGCAAGTGGTAGGTCATCAACTGCAAGTAGTTCGGCGAGGCATGACTGTTATTATGCTAATTCATATCACACTTCTGTACCGCGTTATAAAACACTCGTCACTACCATCTAGTCCACTTGTTTTACACAAAGCACATTGCTAGCACCATCTCCT
>JWHW01025543.1:364449-382236 GCA_000931545.1 Papilio glaucus | reverse complement strand
TGTATGGAAGTGAGAGCTGGGTTTGGCAGGAAAAGCATGCTAGTAGAGTTAATGCCGTTGAGATGCGATCCTTAAGAAGTATGTTAAGCGTGATACTGAATGATAGGATTAAAAATAGCATTATAAGGGAAAAGTGTGGCTTAAAAGTGGATGTTGTGACTGAAACTGAGAAAGGTATGCTTCGGTGGTTCGGGCATGTGGAAAGGATGAGTGAAGAGAGAATAACGAAACAAATTTATGTTGCAAAAGTGAGTGGCAGTGTTGTTAGGGGACGCCCTAGGAGAACTTATATCGACCAAATTTGTGACTTACTAAAAAAGGGCGATATAAGGAGCACTCATAACCGATGAGCATGTATGCGTAGATGTTTGAATGTAGAAGAAGCAAGAGAGGTGTGCCAGGATCGCGCCAAATGGAAATCCATGATCTCTGCCTACCCCTCTGGGTTACGGGCGTGAGCGCTTATTTATATTATTTATTTATATGTTATACTCATACAAAATTATCGGTGAAGAGTGTTCCAATGACAGCAACATTTACACATGTCAAACGCTGTGAAAAGGATAGAGTAATTAAAATAATAAGAAAAAAGAGCACAGCTAGTGTTTGTTACATAACCGTAAATGTAAACACATAACGAAAGCTAAAGAAAAAGCGTCCTAATTGATACGCTTTCAAGTCTTGACTTTTCGATAGCCAATGGCATATCTGCTACTTTTTATATAATAATATCATTGCATTTGATTCTGATTTCTGATTGAAATTTGGACTATTATAATTTGAGTTTTTATAAATGAACTAATGAAAACTGTCTTCATTCCTAGACAGAGTTTTTTTTTTATTTAATGAGCTATTTATTATTTCAAACATTATTTCGTTTTTATCTTCTTTTGATTAAGATTGTAGTTTTTTTTGCTAGAATAATGTTAGTAAATTATTCATTGTACAGTTATAACGATTTATTCTGTGTTAATATTTGGTTTTAAGCAAACAAACTGAATTAATAAGTTAGTTTATTCAAGATATAAACATTCATTAAAGATAAGAGAAGTTGTGAGACTACATTCATAATTCACTCGGAATATTCCTTTTGCTAATTTCTTATCTCGCGCCGTAACTTTTAACCTGGTCATAGAGTGTCGTCGATCGTCGATGAGGTTAGATCGCTCCAACTAACTGATGTTACACCGTGGGTGGATTTACGCGGCCACTACATGATCAGCGATATCGTAACGGCTACATCTATTGTGCTCAACACTGACCGCTCGGCTATATCAGGACGGTGGGGTGTGTTTATAAGTGCAGTTGCATCGTGGTGTTGCGTTTTTGATCTGTTTATCAGTTGTGTCGTAGCTTGTGTGCTCAGGTTGCTTATGAGTGTGTCTCGAACGTGGACCGAGCTCCGCGTGTGTACGTGCGCGCGCCGGCGTGTGGGTGTCGCGCGGCGCGAGGCGCGGCGGAGCGCGGTCGGGTTGGCGGTCGGATGCCAGTCGAGTTCCGATCGTCGCGGGGCTGCCGCGCTGTAGCCGCGTCGGGCCCAACTCGCGATCACAACTTTGATCCATTGGAAACTTTTCAACGCAATTTTCGCTGTGATCCGTCGGCGGCGCTCGTAGACAGCTCCCGTTGTCGAGTCGCGACGTGTACCCGAGTCCGCGAGCGACGCTACATGCACCGTTGCGCATGTCCGACGCATACTCGGTCTATTTTTGAATATTCACTAAACGCTCCGACGCGAAGTTTTCGAAACGCAACCTACCGTCAGTGCCGGGTTAACGGCCCCAGTGTGCGACCCGCCTGCACCGCATCTCTTGTGTTTTTGTTGACGGATAACATTTGTGTTGTTAACCTCGTCGGTCGAAACGGTGGGACGTTATCTGTAAGTATGACACCGGCCGATTTACACACACAAAGTCCACAAAACATTTTAATTACTTTGTTTTCGACCTGTTGATTATCCAACAAGCCTAGCGTGTTTATCGTATCCAAATTGTAAATAAGTTGAAAAGTTAAAATGAAATTTGACGTTTTGATGACCAGAGCACGCATTGGACGGACGAACACAAACACAAGAGTTTACATCAACATGTGTACTGTTCGTATGTAAGCAGCTGTGGTGTGTTTTCTTGTGTATATTGGAGACGTTTTATTACGTGTGCTATTAAATGACATAAGTTTTACTAGTCCGCAGTGAGGAATCTTTAGCTGTGCCAGTTGATGTGGTGATGATGAAATATTAAGAGATACAGTAATCTATTTTTATTTGGTCCACGATAAACAATAACAATAAGATGCTCTTAAGACCCAGTAAATATGATAAAATAGCAAGAATTTGTATCTCGTGGCATTTTGCAAGAGATGAACTAAATATACAATTAAATGTAACCTTAAAAGTTAACTTAAAATTTAAATCTCAATTCTATAAATATAACTTTTTATTAACATTCATCGTTCATTACAAACCAATTCCTTATAAATAAATTAACAGCCTATGTATGTGTCACAAAATGTATTCCTTAAGATTAAAAGTTATAATTTAAATTATGAGAAAGATTCTAAAGGCTAATAGAAATATTAGTAATGAACACAATGAGTCACAAGTTTAGTTTTAGACAAATAGATTTCATTTTGGTATTTTTACTAACAAAAAGGTCTATGTGGTAAGAGAGAAAAGTAAGCTTAATGTCTAGTCTATTTAATTGATGATTGCTGTCTAGTAAATGTTTACAACAGAAATAAAAAGACATGTGTCAGAAAATATGAAGTCAAATTTTGCATACCGATGAATATAATAATAATACAACACTTGTAATATTATAAAGAGTAACGATTAGTACTTCTGTATGTTTGTAATAAATTCAAATTGCAAAAATTCTTTCATCATTAGAATGCTACGTTGTCCTTGAATAACGTATGCTATATTTATTCCTAGAAAAAAGTAGCGTTGATTACAAAAATTTTCAGCAAAGAAAATTAGAGACTAATGCGTGCGAAGCCGCCGGCAACAGTTGCGTTCAAATAATCGCTAAATAGCAAATAATGTAAGATGAATACAACTCACTTCCTAAACCTAACTGGGATACAAATCATTATATGCTATATATGAGTATGTATAAGATTTAACCAACATACGAAGGTTTACTTAATTCTTGATATATATTTCGAAAAAATTCTTGATATGGATTTCCATTTGGCGCATTCCTGGCACACCTCTCTCCCTTCTACATCCATACATCTACGCATACATTCACATTCGTCGGTTACGGGTACTCCTTATATCGCCCTTTTTTAGTGCATACTGATACCGTACATATGGTGAAATATGGTGTAATAAAAACCAAATGCATAGTTCTTTCGCGTCTAGAGTTTATAAAAATACATAGGTGATACGAAAGTTGGAATCTGGGGTCAGACAACAATGCATAATTTCCCCGCTCCTGTTCAATACGTACACGGAGATAATAATGCGTATAACGCTGAAAGATTGGTCGGACGGTGTAACCTGTGTGAAGATAAATAGCAGTGAAACCAAGGTGATGATTGTCGACAGAGGTAGCAACAACTTGCAGAACATAACCAAATTACAAACTGCGACTTCGTACATCCACCTTGGGGCTATCACCTCAAAGCAAGAAAGCTGCATAAATGAAATTAAGAGACGCATGGCTACGAGCAGAAGTGCAACGGACAAGCTCAAGAATATAAGGAAGAACAGAACCATAACAAAAACCACAAAGGTAAACTCATAAAATCGTTGGTGTTTCTCATAATTCTGTACGCTGCCGAAACATAGACCCTACGGCAAACCGAAACTCACAACATAGACGCTCTGGAGATGTGGTGTTGGAGGAAAATGCTCGGGGTCTGCTGGACCGAATTACGAACAAATGCCTCCATTCTTGATGAGCGTGGCATCAAAGATCGAGTCTGACGCCCAATCTAGCACAGCGTGATAACCACGATCACTCTGACAAGAGTAAAGCTAATGCTAAAATATGACTTTTGTTACGATTTCCTACATATAACTTAAAGATCTTTAATAAAACTTTGATTAAAATTAGGTTTTACTCTAAATTGACCTTATCGTTTATATAAAAGTTGACCATATAGTTTTATGTTCATTTGACATTTAAAGTAAATACCGAATTAAACAATTTGTGGATGTAAACCTGTAACTGAGTTGGTAAATCCTTTCTTGTGTGTATAAAATGCGTTTAAGATTAGATAGAGAGAAAGGTGTGTCCTAGTCTATTTATATATTCTTATGCCAATTCTTTATGCACATCTTTTATTTTATGCGTTCATTGCTCCTAGTTACCCTCAAAATTTCATGAACAAAAATAGCCGATGTAGAAGCAAATTTGCATAATCATATACATGAAAACCGAGAGACCAATGAGATTTTAGAGTCTTTATTGCTCTGTTACTATTAGACTTCATGTAAACTGTGTTGTTAAAGTTGTAATATTTATAAACTACAATGTTATTTCTTATGAATAGACGAAATATTAATGCTATGGACTAACCTGACATCAAAGATTACGAAATAACCTGATCACATCATTATAGTAATTCGGTAGTAGTTTTTTAAATTAGGTAGTAAAACTTACACATTTGTAGTACTACTTCTATATGGCACGCTCTTTTGTCTTAAGACCTCTCGTTGATAAAATTTGATCGTATTTTTCGGAATAGATAGGTATTTATTATTCTTTGAAAGATGAGATCATTGTTATCATCCTTGACAACACTCTCACCGATAGACAAAACGAATACCTTAAAACATTATATAAATTATGTTTTTTTTTATTCTGAGATTCGTATTATTAGGTATAAATTTAAAAATAAAAACCGTATCTAAATACAGAATTTCATCCAAATCGTGGGAGCCATTTCTGAGATACTCGAAGTATACAAGAATTGCTCGCTTTATAGTCGTCACTTCGACCGGATTTATTCACTGAATGAAACGGATTCTAGCTGTTTCTATCGTTAGTTTACCCAGTCCTGGACAAACCATACTCTAATGTCTTACAGTGGTCACCATTGCAGGACTTTTCATACCCAACGATTGTTCATCCATTGATGTTGCTTGCTCATGCCAGAGCGTGCAGTCGGATAATCATGGGAGATGTATCAGTACAACGGCGAGCGACTCGAATCGTCAACGACAGAGCCCTTACCGATCGGCTTGATACTTTGGCCTTGCGGAGGGACGTCAGTTCCCTCTGCATTTTTTACCGTATATACCACGGGGAGTGTTCCGAAGAACTGTTTGGAACGATTCCTGCCGCCGAGTTTCGTCATCGGACGACACGACAGACTGTCAGGTACCACCCACACCACCTGGATGGCTGGCATTCCTCCACAGTGCGGTTCTCGCGAAATTTTCTGCCACGCACAGCCGCGCTGTGGAACGGTCTGTCCTCGGCGGTATTTCCAAACCACTACGACTTAGGGTCCTTCAAGAAGCGAGTCTATCTTTTCCTTAAAGGCCGGCAACGCATCTGCAGTTCCTCTGGTGTTGCAGGTGTCCATGGGCGACGTTGATCACCACGGTGTTCCCGCCGCTCGTTTGCCCCCTTCTCTTATAAAAAAAAAAAGTAACCTCGGTATTTTATTGACGGATTTCTTCGTTACGATATTTGTCAAGTTTTGATAAAGGTTAAATAAATAAATATTAATTAACATATTGTGATAACGTTATCAACATTATCAAAGTATTGCACTTATCGTAGGTGTAAGTACAGTTCGCCAAATTGGTAAACATTCGATAAATAGAGTAGTGTTCGCGAAGAATTTGTAAACGTCTGTTCCTCTGTAAACGATTTAATTGGTTTCAACTTGACCCTAAAGAGTTTTGTACGGTTGACACAATCATATTAAACTTTCAACAAACTACACATATTCTATTTAAATTGTTAATGTATAATAGGAGATTTATATAGTTATTAGCGTTATATACAACCTTGTCTGTACATTATACGGATGTTATTTTTCATGATTTTTTGTTAAGGCCTGTGTGTCTTATGATTCTAATGTCGATTCAATTCCTTGTAATATCGGAACGCCAAATTCCCGCTGGTGCCATAGTGCATACCATATACTCTCTCTGGGATGCGATGAGCTATAGCCATTTCTGCGTCCCACAATAATAGAAATGAAAAAGTTAAACCAATTTTTCAAAAAATGATGCCTCTTAATGTCACTATTAATCCGATTTTTTTCTCCTGCTGCTCTGTCTCATTCACTAGGAACATTATTTTACATATTAGCATTTGCACCAATTGTTAACTTGAAGTTATAGAAGCCAAGTCTTACACTAACGCAATCACACGAACACAAAACATTTCATCTTGCCCAACTCGCTTTATTTCTGCAAATAATGGATGTTCTCGTATAGCTATGAAAGACAGGTCAGGTCATTAGTATTGAAAAACGGCGCTTGCATTTATATTTAACACGAGTTGTCTATCCGTTAGCGTTTGAATATGAAGTTTTGAATATTGTCTTAAGCGAAATTCATGTTTTAGTTATTATAAATTCATAATCTGCTATGAAATGAAAATTGTACTTCATCATTTACAGTTTTGGGTTTATGAGTTTAATTGAAGTACAAGTATACGTTTTATTATATATATTGAGCTGTTACTTGACCGCAGTTTCATCTTATCAGAATAGAAGATTCACGCACAGTTTCTGAAACGCCGATCAACGGAAAAATTAACTAGCTAGTTGTCTTGTCCGATCAAATGTCATTTGTATTGAGCATGATCATCAAATTTTTCTTTTACAAACTGAAATCGATTTGACATAACATTTAATTGGCGTGTGAGTTGAATAAAAAATTTAAAACTTTTCAGAAACCGGACAGAATTATCAAATAAAGTGAATAGCAAATGCTTACTTGCGCTTTCGATGATAATAAAATCAAGTTAAAATTGGTGTGTGAAAGTGTAATTGAAACATGCTCAACAAACACTGCCAATTAAAAAAGAGCAGCTTTCTTTGGTTCAAACTTAAGCTTTTGCGTACTTAACGTTCGTTGTGTTTCTTTCGTAAAAATAAAACATAGACTTTAAAGTTGTTAATGTTTCTAACAATAATTCAAGAATTTCCTGAGCTCTGGTTACTGTAACTCTATGAATTCGTTTGGAAAATTCTTTTACGTTAAATTGCAAGCAAAGCTTTCCGCTTAATCTAACAGATTTTCCTTACCATGTCAACTCGACAATTCTGTTAAAATGAACATATTGTTATCAAGATTCTTAAATTTATTTGTTAACATTCATAACACACAAACACCGATACAAAATATTTTTAACAAACACCGTTGAAATTAATGGAAACAAATTACTACTGCATTTGTAACAGGTTTCCGTTACAGGACAGGGCTTTTATTTACCTGTAATACCAAGTTATTATAAGCGAAATCAAGATACAAAAATTTCCAACGTGAAAAATCAGAAACGAATGCGTGCGAAGTCGCGGGTAACTGCTTATATTATTATTTTAAATATTTTAGGGCAAAAAATCGACACTGGTTGTGTCCGTCAATTTTCGAAAATGGGTTTTAATGGCAGAATTTTCATTTTAGAACTATACATCTGACCCTAAAAATCGTAAGGTATTAAATGTTTGTCAGTGTGTCAGAATGTTTTTGATACCAAAAAGTTGGGGTAACACCTCAAGATATATTACAAAAATATATCAAATGTATGTCATTAGTGGGCGACAAGTGAGGACTAAAAACGTCCCAATTAGGTAGTATTTTCTTTAGTTCAAGTCTCGTGGTTTACAGTTACGCAGTATTTCCAAGTAGCTTTCCTCTTTTTTCTTATTATTTTAACCAACTGACTCGGCAAACTTCGTTCCGCCTTAGAATAAATTTAGTACCTTTTTAGCTGTATTAATTGCTGAGTGGATTATACCCGGGATCCCTGTATTGAACGCGCGTTGAGCTTGAGCACAGTGGACAAGTGGTCGCGGCGCGGAGGTAGTTGCATCAAGCGAACAGTCCCGACATCGGAATCAGACCCGCGCTTGGTTTTAGTTTCGCACCCATTAGTTTTTATAGTCATTAAAATTATATGTAATGCTGAAGGTAACTAACGTATTTACATTAATGAGTATTAATTCTGTATCCGTCTACATGGCTTTTCAATTACCACATTGTACGTGACTTTTTAGAAGTGAGAATGGGTGTAGTAAGCTATCCGTAAATGTCATTAGGTTTAGCCAGCGTTTGCAATGTGAGCGCAAAACAAAAATATGTTTTTACGACATCACATTACAAATCAATGAAATTCTCTGCTCTTCTCTATTATATGCATGTATACATATTAACACATCCTCTGAAATCATTCCGTCTATTGATGAAAACCGCACTAAAATCCGTTTCGTATTTTAAAAGATCTAAGGTAACAGACATCGGAAGCGATTTCGTGTTATACTATGTAAAGATTACACTAACCTTTTTGCACTAATCGACATGAATGTTGCTGTTACTCACTGTCACTGTCGTCTTTGGAACACTTGTGACCGGGGATTTTGTATAGGTTAATATGAAATATCAATTGGTAAAACTTTCTCGAAAATAGCTGACGGCTTGAATTAACTAAATTTAATACTATTCCGTAGGTATGTACAATTTAAGCTAAACAATTCCACCGGAATATATTTCGTTGTATTTCGCAGTTTATCAATATTTTGTGTTGCATTCAGTGCGACGCGCATACGATAACCAGTAGTCGGTCGCGCTCATTGCGCGCGTGACACATCTCCGGACACTACAGACCCTCCTGCGAGGTCAATGTGGTCAGATACTGCGTAGCCTTTGTATGAATGAACTGTTATACTTTGCGATATAGGAAGTAATATTTAATTTTAAATGTCGATATTCTTTCTTCATATAGTATAAATCATACTTTCGTCGGCGGATGCAATGGAATTGATGGACAAACTGCAAGAACTTTACCCCACAACGATAAAGAAATGTCAGATCGCTCGCCTGGGGCAATTTTTACCAATATAATTTTGTTAATTGCAATATTTAGTTTCGATTTATCTATTATACATATATAAAACAATTTAGAAGGTCAAAACAGTTTAATAAATATAGCTTGAAGTTACGACTTAGCTTAATATGAACAGAAAGCATATTATTTTTGCATTTGGTTTTGTGTCAGGCTGGAAGTTCGATTTTCTACCCCAAATGTTACTTTGTTTTCCTTAGATTCCCCTTTTACACGAGGCCTACCTGTCCCAAATCCTGATGCTACAGTCGCCAAACGCAGACCCAAGCACGTCCTACTGATCCACCGCGATCATGAGGACACTCAAACCACAATACAGACAGGACAAAACACCCACCGTCCTCGCCTTCGAGTACGACGACAGACACGCATCGCGAACACAAATCGCACCCGCGGTAAAGGGCGGTCCTCACCGCCCCCAGTTATTCGATAATTACAGTTGAGGACCGTCGGGGGACTGGTACGCTCCTTCCCTCGACGACCACGTAGGCAACATCCCTACCTAGTAGTAGACGTCATTATAGTCTTCGACGGTAACACGTTTAACTTGAGTAGACACAACACTTACACTGATAGCTGGCCAATCTGGCAAAACATTAGGGACCTAGAATTTTTATTTTTTAGCTCAAGATCATTCGGATCACGAGCCCTGTATTCGATGAAGCTGTAAGAACCGTCAATAATGTTACCAGCAACTACTTCCCCTAAAATACATACGAGGCCTACCTAATACACTTGTGATTTAATGTTTTAGACCAGTAAATTCCATGATTAAAATTAGCATTATCATTTTAAAATTTTGACTTCGAACTGATTATGCATTACAGTATGCAAAAATTCAGAGCTACCATTAGGCATCCATTTATTATGTCTGTTATCTTGTATTTTGGCATTTTTACAATGTTTCTTCACGTTATCTCGGCGGCTTCCAAACGCCAGAGCGAATGACACCGCGATTCGCCGCCGAGTTGGTGTATCGCTTTCTGTCGCAATGCTACCGCATATTCTTATACTTCTATATATTTATTATTATTATTTATACTAATATGTTTTATTTTTCGGAGCACCACGTCATATTACAATTGAAAGATAGTGAAGTTTAAATGAAAAGTAAAGGTTATGGAGAGGATAAAATTATTTCACTGTTCATTTATCTTGTCTATTACGTTTATACGATTTCATTAGTCGAATGATTAAATGAGAAATATGATTTAGAGGAACCCTGACAAATTTTCCACGAAACCTTTAGGTTCCACAGAACTTATTTCAGAAGTCATTGCAAAATATTTCATTTTTCCTCCAGCATTGAACTGCGAATAAAGCTTTCCATTTTGCATGATAATAACAATACATCTATGTATGGTATCTTTCAAGTTAACTATTGATAGAATAAAATATCAAGTATCCACAACATTGTAACAAGACACTGAAGGTTAAACAAAGGCATGATAAAGTTGCTTATTAACATCAATGCGCGTATTATTAGAGATTAAAAAAAATATATGTTTCATGCAAAAATTTTGCTGCTCAATGTCATTGGGTCCTTTTTTGTTTTGTCCCTTTTTTGACTTGTAATTATGAAACAGTTTGTATCTATTAAAAATTGATAACTTTTTATTTAAATTGTAATTTGTTCAAAATTACATTTGATAGTAATATAGAATTGTATAATTTCATTTCCAAAACCCGAATATAATGTTTCCGAAATTGTCTATATTTCGCTCCCAGTGTTTTGTTTCATTCTAGTGATATTTTAATTAACGATACTAAACTGGTCTTTGTGTCAGTTTTCGTTGAAACACGAAAATAGATCACAGTTTCAATATAATCCAGCAACCATTATATTATAACAATTTCTTTGATAAATAATATTTTATTTTTATGTTTTGAAATATTCAAAATTGTCGTCTAATTACCATGTTTTGCTTTCAAGATGTTTTGATGTCTTTTTGTTTATAAACGTTGGACTGCATAGAAATGTCCTATTATGTTTTTATAAGCAGAACATTATGCCACCACAATAAAATGTTTTCCTTGCATTTTGTTTTGTTATATTGTGCAAGCATTTTATTTTACATATATATTTTTTTAATTTATTTATTGCTGTTTCTGCTTATACCTCAACATAAGTGTGTGACGCATATCCACCGCTGCGGCTGGCGCACGGATGTAGGGTTTTAGCAGAATATCAGCGCTGGTTACTCCTGCGAATAGCCAACACATAGCTGACCCTATTCGTTCAGCTTTAAACAACGCGTACTTTTAAAATATTTTCTCTATTATTTTCTGTGTGCTACTTTTTTTTTCTTCTCTTGTTTTACTAAGTACTCTAAACGGATTAAATGAAATTATTATTATTTTTACGTAAATTGACATACGTTTCATCTAAAAGGCGATGTGTGTATGATTGTTCCCCATTGACTCCGGAACGGCTGGACCGATTTCGATTAAATTTTCAGGAAATCATCAGATTGGCGTAGCGCGTGTTCCTGTTTGGTAACGATCGGATTAACATAATTTGCGGTACCCTGGCAAAGCCGAACCTAGTTCGTTAAGAAGAATAACTTCTCTATTCAATTACTTATTAACTTACGTATAGTTACGACAATTAGCTTTTATTTAATATTCGAACAACTTATCGATCCCTCTCGATGAGTCTATTTCCGTATCAATAAGGATTAATCAGGGTTTCGGTCACGACGGATATGTAATCAGGGATATTGTTACGAACCTCTTTTGGTACGATAAAATCAAATAAAATCCTTCATAGAAAACTAAATATGCCTTAGGATTGGTCACTGCCCAATGATAAAATTTGCTTATAAGAAAAATGACAACTAAGGCAATTATAGCATGTTGAATGGATTAATGAACAAAGAGTGACAAGGCAAATTTATCTTGTAAAAGTGAGTGGCAATGAAGTTAGTAGACATCCAAGCCTTATTTTAAGCAGAGTGTTGACAGTTAAATAAATTAGATATTAAGAGTAACTGATGAGCATGCGTAGATGGTATTTGTGATGAAGCTAGAAGTGACATGAATCTCTTCCGACCCTTCAGAGTGTGGGTGCTTTTTTCAACAAACGACTTTTTTAGTATGAAATTTTAATTTGTATGATATGGCTTAGTCTAATATTTATTGTTAAATTAATTGTTATTTTATTTTACATGCGTTTTTGCATATGCTAACGTTAATTCGAATCTCTTTTCATATAGTAAATCGTACAAGTGAGTACTTGTGTACGTACAGTTTTAATTCCTCCTCATACCTAGAAATGAGTTATGATTTCTAGGTATGAATAAGTGTATTTTGAGCGGAAAAAGATAAAGAGGTAGACAAGTGAAAAGATGGGTAAACGATATCAAGTATATTGGAGAGACATTCTTGTTAAGAAAGGTTAAAAATCGCGACGTATGGAAGCACATGGAAGAGACCTATATGTCCTAGGATAATGATAACTGATAACTTACCAGGGGAATTAAAAAATAACATGCAAATATGTATAAATAATTTAAATTTATTTAATTTATCAGAAATAAAGGCTTAATAATAATAAACATGTACAATGTGGTAGCTTGTTTCCTAGTTTCATCATTTATTAATTAAAATTAAAGTCAAACTTTGCATTGTGTTGTATGCCATAAAAAAGATGTAGATGTTCAATTATTAGTTCCACCGGCATAAGTCAAATTAAATAAGTAAATAATGATTCGAATGAAACCCATTAATTCGTGAAGGAGAAGTTATACTCGGAAACGGTCAAGTAAATATTCACATTAAATATTTGTTCGAGTTAAACAAGCAAAACATTTACGTTGATGAATCTTTGATAATCCCTAAGCGACTTTTGATGACCTCAGGTCGTCGTAGCCACGTTGAAATTAAACATTAATCTCTCGTCAAAGCAACGCTTCCCCTAAACAAATTCAACAATTACTTCGGAATTACAATTCAATTACCACGACTGAACTAATCGATCTTTCAGTTGTTTAACTATTAATTAGAGGGTAGGTGTTTTAGACGTGGCTAAAATACAATACTTCGACATACATACGATTAGAAAATATTGTAATATATTTTTTATTACTTATGGTTAGGACACTTTTACTTCACGCCTGTGTTCTGTGAGCTCGTGGTTACTTCTAAGTTTCGTTTCATAAGGGCGGTGTCGCAGACTTCATTTCCTTCATCTCTTCTTTTCTTATCCAAAATAAAAGGTTCCTTTCTATAAAGAGGAGTAGCTTGTCCGCGAATCTTATGATTGTTGAACATGTGAAGGGGTAGTTTCTGGTGGGCTTGTTTATCTGCTTAAGTTATAAAACAAATGACAGGGTGAGCAATACGTTGTGTCAGTACGACACTCAGTCGCTTTAAACGCAATATCTTGCACGACACTTCGTAGCGTCACACCGTCAGACATAAGACAGTGAATCTCGTTAGCCCAGTAATTTGTCTCGCCTATGGCGCCTTCAAACTGGAAAGCAGTTATGATTGCACACTAGAAATAGGCGCCGCAATGACACTTGCCGAGACTGTCTCACCGCAGGAGGAAATACCACCGGTGTAGTAAAATAAAATAAATTATATCATCCCATGTACATATTTCTAATTGCTCCAATAGATACGATATAAGACCTATGTAGTACATACTTGTTTTAATATTATTAAAGTTAGGTTAATACAAAACAGTTGAGTACTTTTTGTTCTCCGTTTATCTTGTTTTTTTTTTATTAATTAAATAGAATGCAGAATTTTAAAATGATTTTCGAATAAACCAGTAATCGAGTCCGGTTAAGTTACTGACAATAATAAAATATATAATCAACATTAATATCGGAATTATAATGCCTCGATATCTAATCAACGTTTACGTATTGGAAAACTTTCCCACATCAATGGCTAAGTTCGCGATGTCGACACACATTTTCTCTAACGACACGGAAATACGTTTCATGATATGATGATATGTCTACAGATGGTTAATGCGAATGTACGCAGTAATTTAAGCCGTCACGCGAACTCGTGTAGTCATTAACAATGGAAACGTAGTAAATTTTCCATTACAAGAAAATTGTTTGCCAACTGAAATTGCAGTTATCTCGGTACGGAATTCGGCTAGGGAATCATAGCGAAATGTAAAAAATGCTTCAAAAAATTCAGTAAAAAAATGTAACAAATATTTATGTGATGTATAATAACTAACTATTAATATAACTATACTCCGAATTGCGAAATGATTTTTTTTTTCAGAGTTTCCAGGAATTTTGCGAATCGAGTCGGTTTTTTATAGTTTTATTGCGTTTAAATTATTTGTTTCTTTTTGTTTTTTGTGGGTAATGCCATATTAGGAAATTATATAAAGGTTTTTTTCAGTTTTTCGCTTCGGTAAACTTAAACAATAGTAAATATTTTAAAATTTCATGTGACAAATCTTAATTCCATAGGATTTTTTTCACACTACATTTAAATACTTACGATCAAAATACAATATTCATTCGCTCCCCTAAATCGTATGATCAGCAGTCTTGGAAGCAGAATTTTCCAATTCCGATATTTAATCCTTTATTGTTTAATAATTTAATGTTTTGCAACCATTGTAAATCTTTAAATTGTGATGGATGCCAAAACATCGTTTTTTTGTATATTACTTATGAGGTTTCTATGAGACATAAACTAGACTGGCAAAGACTAGCAATCCAAATAGAATTCCACCCTTACTCAAGCATTATAGAAAAACATATTTCAATATACTTTAAACATTGAACTTTTTATTTACTAAACAGACGTGTCGGGTTGTCCGCCGACTATTCCCTCGTAAGTCTACCGCTATCTCATCCATGGCGTATATCTGGCGCCTCTTAATTGCCTCAGACTAATAATTATTATCAGTTCGCGTGCGCCGGAACGCCCTCCCCGCCCTCTCTCGCCCTCTCCCGCCGACTTCTTAGATACGCAATTACTACTACAGCCGCGTTTATCACACATACACAGACGTGTTAAGCACGTGGTCTAAATGTCACTCTAAACACGTCCCGCGGTGTGTATCAATGATTAACTAACTAACGAAAAAATTACATGCTTTGATTGCAAAGAAATTGCTAAAATAATAAATGCTCTAGTAAGTATAAAATATACTCTATTTTAAATGTTATTTACGTGTCTCGTGAAAATTAAATGATTAAACACAATAAAAGCATTAGTGAGACACGCCATTAATTCCTCTAGGTGAACAACCTCGTCTGCACTCGAAGACGCTTTGTCCGGAATAGCAATTATTGTTACGCGAGACCTGACTATGTTACCTTTAAACTTTTCAGCAACGAATTCTAAGTACAAGACGCCGTGGAATATTTTAATCGTTTTCTTTTCTTAATATGACTTTGTACATTGGCTGCGTTCCTAATTTGATAATTGAACAAAAGTGCCGTGGCTGTTGTGGACGAAACGTGACGAAACTGACTTAGGGATATATACAACGTATATCCCTAACTAATTGACCTAGAGACTTGAAATTTTGCACAGATATTTCTGTTATTGCGTAGGCGAGCACTAAGAAAAAGGATCTTACTAAATTCATCCTCTAGGGGATGAAAGTTTGTATGGAGTAATAATTTAAATCCAATGAGTTGTTAGATCTATATGATCAATCATATGAACTAGGGTTCCGCTTAGGCTGGCTATCGTCGGTTAAATTAATATGCACGGCGGGTGAAACCGGAAGGATCACCTTATATTGTATACTTTTGATGCAAGAG
This sequence comes from Papilio glaucus, assembly GCA_000931545.1. Classification (NCBI taxonomy): domain Eukaryota; kingdom Metazoa; phylum Arthropoda; class Insecta; order Lepidoptera; family Papilionidae; genus Papilio; species Papilio glaucus. The sequence goes on along the minus strand of JWHW01025543.1, from coordinate 366,446 downwards.
GAATTTTAGAAACTGGAAGGTTTTAATATATGCACGCTCTTATTCTTCAGCATTAAGACCTGTCGCAGTGGTGTTATCATTATCTTAGCAGTTCTGTAGGAAGATCCATTAGGGTATTCTACTATCTATTTTTGTAGGGTATTTACCCAAGCGAGCTCTTCCAGCAAGGTCTTATCTAGGGTAATCATAGCGTCATCTGCAAAAACCTACAGAAGAAATTACAATTTAGCTGGAGTGTTTATCATTAATCCATTAGTGTATTACGATCGTGAGAATCTATACTTCATAATTACGATTTCTTATTAGTGTCTTTCGTAAGAATACAAATGTAGAGTGCTGTGCAGTAGGCAAATCATGTTTTACGAATACAGTGGCGTTACTGTATGTTGATTCTGTTTTATTGGATGTTTGACCTCGCGTTATCGCGGCAAGCCTCCTCCGTCATCGTGTACCTACCTAATCATCTGTTATCGCACTTTTGCAATGACGTGTTTGAATAGGAGCCATTTTAGCTTTACACTACGTTTAGTTCGTGTTTTATTATTTCTTCGATAATATTGGTGCCACATATTTGAGTTTATTTTTCCCGTTGTTCTTTACTTTGTATCCGTATAAATAAATATTTTTTTATTGTTACAATAACTGAGCAGTTCACTAATTCACCACCTCAATGTTGGAATGTTTCGATCGTCGTCCAGCTTCTGGATTAGATTACATGATGACTTCTATTGGCTGACATTGTGCCGACGCTGTTTAAAGTGGGAAGAGGTGATTGGAATTAGAGTGTACATTTATATATATGTAAAATATTTGTGTTCGAAACGAAACATTTTTCATCACTGAAACGTGTACGATTTCCTTGATTTCTTATGTCCTTGATATAATTATGCATCATTCGCAGATTTCTTTACATATATATTATTACTGCTATTCAGATTGTAGACCTATTAAAATAATGGACCATACGTGATTAGTATAATACATGCCTACAAATAAAAATAAATAAATACATAATTATACAAATACATAATAATACGTAGTAACATCTCTATATATGCATTATATTGTTATGACATGAAGCAAACTATGTTTTGAAATATCTGCCATTCATGCTGTTTGTTAGGGAAATCTACAGCACGCTCCTAATCATAATTATGTACGTACATACGTCTCTTGATCTGCCATAAGCCTATTTTTTCTACGAGCTTCAATATCCCAATAACATGTCATTTTAGTAATGCAGTCCCGACTTTCGCGTAATTAAAGGTAGAAAAAAATCGGTTGCTCAGAGTACAAAAAAAAATATGAATCGTCAATACGGGGTTTTTCTTCCTCGACAGCTCCATTTACCTGCGGCATTAAATTCTCCAGGGGCTTAGGTAGGACGATACTATCAGCAATTTGTCAGGGAAAAACCCGACGCTCTAACCGCGCTCTTTCGATCGGCCGATATGTTTTCACCGGCGGCATTTTATTACACCATTGCCTGTAAAAATGTTCTTATTGTCTTGCAATTTTCATTCGTACGATCGATCATACCAAAAACATCAGCCCCGCAAACGATCGCAACGCTATTGTTCTACCATCGTAAAGGTGCTATAAAGCGTCCTTAAAACGGTTACCCGTGCGTTTAAGAGGTATACACAAATCACACGGACCACACGTGCGCCCTCATCTCATTAATTCAATCGATACGCCCTCACTAAAACATTATGTTACAAACACTATCACATCAATTTATTGCCGTATAAACCCGTCGAATGAAAACGTATACACTACATCATCGATACCCATTCGAGTATCTTTTATTTTATGTTACATCTATTAACCGTTTAGTTAAGAATCAAAAAAGAATCGATAACAATGAACGATTACGAAAATGTTTAAAACATTATTTGTAAACTCAAAAGGTCCGTCTCTAAATAAAGTCGTAGTTTAGGAGAGCAACACATTTAGATACGTGGATCATCATCATGTAATCATATCATAAGTAGTAA
>JWHW01025543.1:349091-359242 GCA_000931545.1 Papilio glaucus | reverse complement strand
GCTCGCTAAAACGCAGCCAAAAAAACATAACGCTTGCTACTTCTCAAATCTTACTAGACTGTGAACTGTGTGACTGAACTGAAATGTGTAGAAAGTTTTGAGTGTCTATAGATGTGAAGCTGCCAATGGCCACATTTATATATAATATATTATGATATATGTTTACAAGAGAAGCGGGTTACTTATTGGTAACCGATCTCTGCTACCCATGAATAATGCAGATAACAATAAAATAGGAACTTCTTACAAAGAAACATGTATTTTGATGGATGCTAAGTCGGTTTATTCAAGTTTTGTTAATTGAGCCCTTCAATAGACTTTAGGCAACACAAGTAAATGTTTCTATATTATATAGCAAATGCTGGGTGTGTTAGACATATGTTGGAAATCTCGGATGATCTTCGACCGATGAACGATCCCGACCTTGCGGCGGCATTCCGTAACGTGCCGACTGCTCGAACGATCTCCCGGTAGACTAGTCGTGTGTGTGCAATATCATCTGCTCCGAACGTGCTTTGCAGGGAAGTATAACGACTACGTTACTATAAGAAAATCTCATGTTTAATAAACGTAATACATTAACGCAATAGTGTCGCCTCGTTTTAACCGTTTGATATAATTGAAATAAAATAACAATCACTCTCTCTCTCACACTCAATTTGGCACAGTCCTAGCACACCTACCAACACTGATCTCCACTTTTGACCAGAGATATTGCGAAAAAAGATTTAGTGATTAATGTAGTTCGGAGAGCTTCAAATCGTCAATTGGCGGTCACGTCTCGTTGAGAAGTGGGCGCGTGGCGAGTGACTGTCGTCTTCATTCGCGGAAGTAAATAAATTAAGATAATTTACTTATTGCGTGAGCAAATCAATTTCAATGGCGGCTGACCTCTGATTTTTACTGTTGCATCCTTTATTTGGGCCAGGTGGGACGGTTGTAATGGAGATCGGTTTGATCAGATGATTGAAATTGTAAATTTCGACATTTTTGTTCCTACATCAGAACATCGTCTACACAAAAGTAAAAAACCGCAGTTAAAATTCCAAACCCAAACCAAACCATTATTTCTTATTTTTAAGATCGCCGTCATAGTCCCGTTATATAAAGAAAAAGGTTCACAGCATGATTGTAAAAGGAATGGGTTGCATGGATCAGATCTTTTCACAGAAATTTTTCTGTGATCATACGTAAAGAAACCAAATAATTTTCTGCACCTTCGTATTCTTAGAAGAGGCCTATGATAAATTTAAAAGAGATGATCTGTGGTCAAGTTTAATTGAGTTTGGATTGAACAGTGATCTTATTACAAGCATTAAAGTCTCTTTATAAATATTCTACTGCTTGTGTTATGATTAACGGGACCTACTCAGACTGGTTTAGTATCAATAAAGGTGTAAGACAGGGATGAGTGGCATCCCCGTGGCTGTTCAATCTCTTTATGGATGATTGTTTGAAAGCTTTGAAAGACGAAAAGTGAGGATTAAGAATGGGTGAGCTAGTTGTAAAATGTCTCTTGTACGCCGATGACCAGATCGTGTTTGCGTCATCGGCGGAGGACTTACAACTCATGCTGAATGTAGTTAATGATTCATTAGAAGGTGAAGGTATGAAAATGAATGTAGATAGGACGAAAGTAATGGTGTTTGAAAGAGAACAGATTGAGACAGTAATTGATATAAATGTTAACGGTAAACAAGTGGAACAGGTGGATGAGTTCGTGTATTTGGGGTGTATGTTTAGTAGAGATGGTAAGCATGTTAAAGATTTTGAACGACGAGTGAATGCAGTAAATAAAATGAATGGGGCTATAGGTACAGTTGTGAGGAGTCAGAATGTGTCTATGAAGGCTCGTCTGGCAATACACAACGCTGTAAAACGCTGGGTTTGGCAGGAAAAGCATGCTAGTAGAGTTAATGCCGTTGAGATGCGATCCTTAAGAAGTATATTAGGCGTGACATAACAATAATATCTTGCAATGAAACAAGGTATATGTCGTTTATCCACAAAGGCACTGGCAGACACTTAACGTCAGAATCTTATAAGGATGATCGCAATGTATCGACTAAAGACTGCAAGGGATACCTACTTAGATATGCCGCATACGTGGCTAACATTGTCCATTGTCTTCGCCCATTCTATTGACAATGACACCATTTGTTATAGTCTGTCCCATCAAGGAGAGATTTCAAGAACAGCCGCTTGTTTTTACCTTGTTAACAAACAAGTTGTCAGATCTATCGCTAAACACGTCACCTTTATCGGAAGCACGGAATAAAGCTAATAAAAAAGAAACTCGAGCTTGTATATTGTCCCAGATTATTAGTCTCGCGTTTCTTATTCATATTAATGGAACTTTTATAAGAGTTTTGATTTACCTAGTGCTTATTACAAGCTGGCTAATACTTGAAAACTAAATTGACCTGCTCAAGGACAAAAGAGGATCAGTCTAACTGAACTGTAGTTAAATAAATGATATTGCTGGGAACTCAAAATTTCGTTAGAAATCAGTCCTCCATATCAATATTGAAATAAGTTTATGTGACGGAAAAATAATTAGCTTTTTCTTATAAGTTAAGATAAATTCGAATAGTTTCAGGAATAAGCTATAATAACGGCTTGTAATTCTTATCCCATATGTTAGATTAGATGGTGTTTTTATAAGCAAGCAATCGAGTGAAACAGTCGCGCGACGTGTTGACTGAACTCACTTGTTGCGCTTCGGCAATGGCCGGCGCATCCATCTCGTGACTTGACGGTTGTTTTATTATGTTACATTAACCGCAGTCGGCGGTTTGTGAGTCTGACTAGGTGTAGGGTACTGTCGATAACGGCGTAGCGTTCTAACGACATTTTAATGCTCCGACTTGCAAAATTTATTATCTCTGGCGCCAAGGGCCTCCTTCAATTTTAGGGGCCACCGTAAATAATTTGCCTCCATAGCACTTTGTTTATTATGTTTCAATGGAGCGTTTTGATTGTACTTAATTTGTTCAAGTTCTGAACGTAATTATTTAGATGGTCAAGGTAAAGTAAACACATTTACTGACTCACGTCAATTTGAACGAATATTTCACACGTATTCGTCAGAGAATTGTAAAACGAAACGTCACGTTCAGTGTTTTACAATAGCATATCTTTGATTATTTCATCTCCAGAACTACAAGTATAGATGATGATATCATTATTATTGGCACTCGAACTATTATTAATTTCTTAGCTTAAAAAGGCTCCTTTGTAATCATATGGTAGGATAAATGATAGCAAATGTACTGGGCTATACATTATTGTCTGGTCATTCGTCTCTTTTGTCGTCTGGCCTACTAACCTATTCGTTTAGTTCATTATTAGAGACAACAGAGTTAGGACTATTTTTTTTAAATCTAGTGTATCATAAAAAGTATCTGTTTGTACAAAACCTACTATTTACCGAAAATTAGCTCTAACACCCCTTTGAGCTACAACCAAAATTACTTCTTTGTCTACCTCTATAAAATAGCGATCTGGGAATTAACGCATGACTGATTTATGAGCAGTCAACGGCATATAAAATTATACTTATTTGATATGACAACAAGGTTCAAAATAGTAAAAACTAATAGTCGATATGTAGTTACAATCAAATACGTTCTATTTAGTTATCAGTGTTTCAGTGTCCCTGATGCAAACAAATGTCGACTTTGAGCTGACGAACCTTTTTTTACTTCGATTATACTTTTCTTTTACAATACGGGCCAATAAAATATTTACAAAAATTGACTTCAAGCATCCCACGCTTTTTTACTCTAAAAGGATTTTGGAAGGGAAGTGCAAATTTCTTTAGAAGATCCGCGTTAGAAGATGTTTGATATGTGAAAATCATATAGGTTCGCGTTAGCAAAATGGTCATCATGCGTCAACAACATGCTTATTTGGATTTTGACAGAAGGAACAGTTTCGACGAACTTTATTCATTTATTTTTCTTGTATTTAATTTTAATCACTAAGCGGCGTTATTCATTTATAAAATAAATTAGACTGAGAATTAAAATGGACTGATTAATGCCTAGTAATGTAGTGGCAATTTTAGGATTCAAGATACTATTACTCTTTGGGTTATTCTATGCTTTTTAACCCTTCTGCGCGCTCCGCTATTTTTCATTTTCATTATTTGACCCACTTCGACCAATAGTATAGCATTTTGGGTAAATTTGGCTTTGATGACGTATGTTCATAATCGACAAAATTTAAAAAGGCACCCCACGCCCTGTATAGTTTCCAAGGTAACCGACATTACCTGAAGAATTTCAAACCTTAAGTGGCAATGGGCCGGACACATTTTTCGCAGAACAGATGGATCGGATAACCCAACTTTTCAAGTACAAACTTACCTTGTATTTATCTCCGATCACCACCATATTTAACATTATAAAATGTTTGTTGCTTAGTTTTTATTTTAATTTAATCTATCAACTTTTTTATTGATTTCAACACTTTTTTTATTAAAGTGCTATATAACAAGTTAATGAAATACATGACACAAGAATGAAATGAATGAAATCTGTCAATCTTAATAAAGTATCAATTGTTATTTAAGGTTGCACCTGAATTGTAAGAAACTGAACGCATATTGTAGCGCACTAGGGCTATATAAATATTTAAAGTAAGAGTCTTTAGACTGCTTTACACGAATAAGGCAAGACTTGTCGACTTCACTTAATGTTATTAAGTTTTTGAGAATTGATTGATTAAACGTTTAATAAATGTTATTGGCAAAAATCTGTTATATGACAAGATTGTATAAAAACAAAAAGCAAGTAATTTTTTATTGCTACAAGTAGTTGAATTTTGAGAAAGTTGTAGCTAACCGGTTATAGTCCTTCACATATGTGCATCTTAATTTTGATATCTGGTCGAGATAAAATATGTATGTTCTCAAAATTACCTAAGTCTGTTTCAGTTTTATAGGAATTGTAATATGTAATTGGAGATTTAATTTAATAAAAAATGTATATTTGTTTATTGCGTTCAATTGGCTACGATCGGACTAGATAAATTGCTGTTCGTTAGTCTTGCTTATTCACAAAAACGGCTTGACCGATTTGGATAATTCTTTTTTTGTATTAACGACCTCAAAGCAGGAAAGGGTTAAAAGTAATAAAAAATGAAAAAGACCCAAATCGGTAATTTTGTGCGGACCTATTGTTTGACAGCTGACAGCGAGCAAGCATACTTAGTATGCGTGCGCAGCTGTCAAATCGTAGTGGTTGGTACGAAGTTCACCGGTTTAGTTTAAAAACTCTGAAATATGAACTCCTGGATATCCAGGAGACCATACTTCAGATTAACCTTATAAGGTTGCCTTACTATAAGTACATGCCGGAAGCCGTGCTCAAAATAACGACGCCGAACTCTACTGGGCCCGGCCCATCATCACAGACAGGACTATTCGCGATCGATTTGATCGACATAACCAACTCGTATGACGAGAACCTCGTGAATGCTAAGACGGAGTAAAAGAGAAAATATACACACAAGGTGACTGACATGTAGCGAGGTTTGACCACTGAAATTATCCCGATAGTCGTTTCTCTCTAGTTTGATCCCATTCAGCCTCTCCGGACATCTGAGGCGATTAGGATTCCGAGGGGGTGTGCTCCGAGATCAAATGCAGGGTGATTTCGACACCGTCCAAATTGTCCGTTGTTTCTTCACTTTCCCTCTAATCCTCGGCCGTCTCGTCTCCTCTCTCTAGGGAGGATACGGATAATCATAGGCATACGCATAAGGAATATCATCCTTAACGATTTTGTTTCTTTGCTAGGAGCGCCATCTAGTAGTTCCTTAAATCCTAAGCAAAGCTTTTGTTGCATTTAAATTATTCTGTTTTGCTCCAAATTCAAAATAAATTTGATTGTATACGGTACCGTACGGTAATAAGGTTATTTTTAGCCTTAAGATTTTTACAAGTGTAATAAGTCCAATCAATAATAAGTAATTCAATAAACCGGCGTCACGGACGTCCTCGGAAGATGTCGCCGATATTTACCGTTCAAATTCATATCTTGATTTATTGCGCTACTGTTAACTTAATATCACAATAATTCGTTTCAAATCAGAACATTGTAATCTAGTTATTCTATATCCAAATAACGCATTAAAACCTTTGTTTGTACAAAAAAAAGTAGTAAAATCACCTGATTGTTAAAAAAAATCATTAATAATTTAAAGGTGATTTCTCAAATTATTGAACAAACCACCCCATGGTATTGTAAGTCATGTCGAGGGTATAAATTAAACCACATATATTTGTAAACTTTGTTTAGTGTATAAATTAAAACAAAATTTTTGTGAGTGGTTAACAAAACGAACGCTCATCGGTGACACTAGGTCGGGTCTTGCTTAAACCGCCGGAGCGTTCGGACCTCTCAAGACGTTGTTACGCTGTTGGTTTTCTTCAAAAGATTAAAGAAGAGAGATTCTTTAAAAAATGTGTTTTATTGGACGACGAGTCACCGAAATGACGTTAGTGACGTCAGGAACGCTGACCTCACATTTTTAAAAACACCTCAAGAGCCTACATTCTGACATATATATTTTATAATTTATAGTATATATAATAATTTTTGTTCATGTTTTAATTATGTATTCGACATATTTATACCCAGACAGACAGAGACAACATTTTAACAAAAAAATAAACACGTGATAGACGTCGATTGTATATATTATTATAGATACTTTTTGTTTAATACTTTTCTTACTTTTCTGTTATTTAAACTGACAATTGCACTACTATATAATATCTCAATGTCATCTCATGATCAAAAGCTACTGATATGCCAATTGACCTCAGCTACCCGTAAACATCTGAATTATTCAAGCAGTTCAAATACATTGCGAGACTTTGAGTAGAAAGTGGAGGGAAGTAGATAAGAGAAAGGTCTATGGTACCTAATTCATCAGACGAAACCTATAAGAATTAAAACCCTTACTTCACCCCAGTAAACTAAATTCAAAAACCCTTATTTCACTGAGTGGTCTTCGCATTTCCCCCGGGGGGTTCACTGGCTCTCATTGTTCTAGCACCAGTTTTTGGAAATAACCGGGTTCAGATTTTTATTAATGTATAGTTGTATATGTATAATATAATGTTTAATTGTTTATAACCTAAGCAGTTATTTTCCTATGAAACCAAATCCCAGTAAATGCCGTATCGTTATGTTTTCGTTCACTTTGGGCTCGAGTGGGTCACGATTTTTCCCGGATGAATACATTAAAGCTGCTTAGTATTCACCACCGTCACCACAGATTGCGTTACGCATTGGATATTGCAACATCTGCGGAAGAATCTACTTAAAAGGCTTATGAATATAAGCTATAGAAAGAATATTCAACACTGGAATTCAACGGCCTTTTCGAATTCGCGCAAATTTTTAATACGCCCGGTTTCTAAAAGGCTGATCGACGAAAAAATTACTTACTAAGTGTCAAATGTCCGATCACATATCATTTGAGTTGTTAGAAGCATGACTATCAACTTTTATTTTGTTTGAGAAACTGAAATTGATTTAACATGGATGTTAACTTCAAAAGGCTGAGTTGAGTTAAAATTCGATACCTATAAAATTGGATAACGTTGATGCAGTATTCTATCAGATCAGGCAAGAATTTTTATAATTTCACGAATAAACCCTCTAACTAACAGCTGTTTTAATAAATGAACAATTCTGCTTCTGCTGCTGCTTCCTCAAAAATTCCCTTCCTGCACTATAAAATGCCCTCTCAATTTATAATTTCATAATCTTTTTCCGAATCAAAGGAGCCTTAAAATAACGTCTTAACATAAGTTAAGACGTTTATTCTTCACTGTCATTTACAAAGTGTGTGTATAGTTATACATTCAGTTGAATGTAACGTTCAATTAAGTGGTAATCTCAGATTATATGATTGCTCCAGGCTTGATAATATCACGTCACGAAGATGCCCGAATGGGTTGAATGCTCGAACTAGATCGAAAACCAAAGCAGCAGTTCATCATAACAAATATAAAAATTAATAATAACGCGGATACTTAATAAAATTTTCAAACAGGTTTCCAGATATCATAAATGTTGCATATTAATTTGATAACAAAGCAGTGACCTTGTATCAGAATGTAAGTACGAAAAATATACTTGACATCGGTTCAGTTGAATATAAAGTTTGTTTACGTTGAATATTTTTTAAATTGATAGTTAAGTAATATTTGTGTGATTTTTTGACAAAATAAAGTAGTGACGTAAACAAACACCTCAATTAATGAAAGGAATATATTATGAGAACCAATGGCCGACTAGCATATGGCAGATTTGTAAAAAACGAGAATGTTATGTAGGGACTATGATCGTGTAACAAAATACTCAGTAAAAAGGCACGACATTGGTGTTTGTAATTGCCATTTCTATTAGGCCTGTTAGTAATAAAAACTTAATAGCTTAACCTCGCCACGATTCTAAAGTGAAAGTAAATCCTTGCAATAGGTCGGCGCGGTCACGCCGCTAACCTCCGAAGCGGTCATTAATTACAATTTGCGGTGCAATCGTTCCTAACAGTGGTTTTGATTTGCCCACGCGCAATGTTCAATGCCCGACTGCCCCGAGCGTCCCCGATATTTTGTGAAAGTCAATTATTAAATTTCTTTTAAGTGATTGAACTTTGTTTCTTTAATTTAAACTTCATTGTTTTATTCAAGTACTTCCTCTTGACTCCACTCTGGGGTAAAAAAATGTTTCGTTACTCGTCAGCTTGTGTGAGCCAACATATGTCCACTGCTGCTGCTGCACGGAGGCCTGAATGAACCTTTTTTTCTTTAGTAAATAAGCAAGCGCTTGACTACAAACCCACCAGATATTAAGCGGTGATGTGGTCGAAAGATTGTATGCACTAGTTTAGAGTATCAACTTATTTACTTTCCTCTTGAATACACACGTCATAACTGGACGTAAACACTGAGGCCGCAACTTGTTCCAATCTTTTGCCGTACGCACGATGAACGAAGAATCGCCACAAAGATGGGTCCCCCTGCCGTCCTCGTCAAGTGAACACCTTGACCAAAACTTGTGGGAGGCCTGCGTCACTGACTACTTTTTTTAATGTAGGCAAAGCCGATTAAAACTGAACAAATTAAATACATATATTCGTAAATTGAATTGAAAATAATTCTATGAAAGATTTATTATACGAAGACAAAAACCAGCTCTTAAAAGTACGTATTCTTTGTATTGTTAAAGTTTTTTCTTGCCCCCACCCCACTGTCGACCCTTTCCCCACCGCTAAAAGTAAAAATGACACATAACCTTTTCTTTTTACCCATCTAATCACAAGTTTAGCATCGTCAGCTCCCATGCACAATAAAGGCCTATACATAAGGCCCAATCAAGTTTTTTTTTAATATAATTTAAATTAAGTTATCGACAGTTAAATTGTACAAAAAAACAGCAAAAAAAAACAAAAAATGTAGCATGTACCATTACTCAACTAATTATTTTTCTTGTTTTCTTTGTTGTATTTCAATAAAAGAATAAAGATATACTTATTATATTCGCATATTAAGTCACATTGTATAGCGATTTCCTTATTTACATTTCCTACTTCCTCACATAACTACTTTCATTGATATGTCATTGTATACGCTAATTGTAAAACAAAACAATATCAATGTCTCTGTCACTCGGAACCAAAACAAACACATGCGTGCGGAACCTCGCCTAATTTGGAATCGGATCTACAATGCAACAAACCGTTATGTAGTGGTAGGGGAAAATATTATAGGTCCCCTTGAACAACATGCTAATTTGGATTTGGATAGTTTCGACGATTTTTTTTAATTTGTCCGACCGGTGAAATACCACGACCTCACAGAAAACAAGCGTGAAGTAGAAGTACTCTGCGTTTCGTCTGATAACTGAGGTGCCTAATTTCAGTCCTCTTCCCCTTCCCACCCTTTCCTCATCAGGATAGGATGGGAACGGGAAGAGGGTTGGACGGGGAGGGGTTAACGGGGAAAAGGAAATATCCTTATTCCTGTCTACGCCCTCCTCTGTCCATTAAAGGTAGGCAACGCATCTGCATCACATTTGCTTGTTGTGGATGTCTATGGGTAGCGTTCACTTAACATCAGGTGATCCGCT
>JWHW01025543.1:331880-348007 GCA_000931545.1 Papilio glaucus | reverse complement strand
GGTTCCTCTTGGCTTCACCGTGGGCCACCCACGGCTACTGAGCCCCACCGCCACGACAAGGCGGGAACCCGATCGGGGGGGATCTAACCTAACCTGTCCTAGGTTAGGTATCTGTAACAGTAATAGCTAATATGATAATGATTTGAATGAAACATACAATTATTCCGAGATTAAATTCGTCTCCGCTTTATCAATTTAAGCAGTCAGTTCGTGTGTTGCAGCCGACTTAATTATATCCGAAGTCAAATGTCATCTAGAGGTCAGCTCGGTGTAACTCCGTATTGTCAGATGCCGTACAATCACTTGTACTTTTGCACATTAAGTTAAACTTTTTAATTAACCTCTTGTGGATTTAAATTGCTGAGTACATATGTACGAAACATATGTTGTTTCATCTTACTTTAAAATTTATAATGAGACGATTTCATAATTTATATGTACTTAGAAAAACCTTTACCTTTTAATTAGTAATGATGGTGGAGCATTGTTAGTGTGTTACAATCATGAAGTACTCCTTTGATGCCATCTTTACGAGGGAATGAACATAATTTTATTTATAAAAATGAAGATGTTTATTATTTTATAAGACGTGGATAACCTTGATAAGCTACGATATTACGTCAAGCGAAAAGCTCCCGAAATAATATTTTATTACCTCTGTATGTCACTTAACTGAACCGTTGAGGAAGGATCGTCCTATCAAACTTCCGAACCTTCTTTGTTAATAAATATGTGATGTGTATGAGTTTGTGTGTTAGAGATGTATGTTAAGTAGAGATGGTAGGCATGTTAAAGATTTTGAACGACGAGTAAATGCGGGAAATAAAATGAATGGGGTATAGCTACAATAGTCAGAAGGTTCGTCTGGCAATTCATAATGCTGTACGAGTCCCCACATTAATGTATGGAAGTGGGAGCTCGGTTTGGCAGAAAAAGCATGCTAGTAGAGTTAATGCCGTTGAGATGCAATCTTATGAAGTATGTTAGGCGTGACATTGAATGATAGGATTAAAAATAGCATTATAAGAGAAAGTTTCGCTTCGGTGGTTCGGGCATGTTGACAGTTGAATGAAGAGAGAATAAGAAAACAAATTTATGTTGCACGAGTGAGTGGAAAAGTGAGAAGAATTTGTATCAATCAGAGTAGTGCCTTATTAAAAAAGGGCGATTTAAGGAACATCCATAACCGACGAGCATGTACATATGCGTAGATGTGTGAATGTAGAAGAAGCGAGAGAAGTGTGCCTGGACCGCGCCAAATGGAAATCCATGTATTTGCCTACCCCTCTCTTAAGGGCGAGAGCGCATTTTTATTTTATTTTTATTAAGACTAGTATTGTCTTACGTAATTTTACTTTAATTCCCCTACTTATTACGAAAAACACCTGGCTTTAGCGGCGATAATCAGTTAACAATAGCCGCTTATGTGTTTACTTCTTGCCTTACAAAATGAAATAAATCAGAGAATAATATAATTTCTTTCACATTATCATCTGGCGTTTTCGGTTCTTCTTTGCGGTAGCTAATTGATGTCTTATATCAGAGTATTCTTTCACAATATTTTGAATAGTGCTTATATCGTGATCAAAGTAACAAATCACTCGAAGATAGCGGCAATCTATATCTTTGTAAGTAATGGAAGCCCATCCAATACGCGTCTGTTTCAGTTCAATGTCGTCTACTTATCACTCGTGACTGTTTTGGTCAGCTCTGTGGTTGGCAAGCGTATCAATTATATCATTGAACGTAATTTCCCGCCCGTTATCTACCGACTTTGTATAATTAAGACGCACTTGCTGATATGTATATATATATAAATATATAAAAAATTATTTTTCAACAAGTACTTGTAGTACTTGTTGCAAAAAACTATTTTCGCATGATAGGATTTTTTAATTTATCGAATGGGACATCTGTTGCACAAATGGCTTGCTCAGCCGGTGAAATACCATGACCTCACAGATGATAGTGGAGTGAAAATTATTTTTGCGTTTCGCCTCATGAGTGAGGTGCCGGAGACCTAATCCTAGTCCGTTTCCTCTTCATATCCTTTTCCAGTATGATGGGAAGAGGGAGAGGATTTGACGGGGGAGGGAATGGATAGGAAAAGAAAATATCCTTTTTTTTATCCCCTCCTCTGTCCCTTAAAAGTAGCCAACGCATCGGCAACTCGTTAGCTTGTTGCAGATGCTTATGGTTAGCGCTCATTTAATATCAAATGCCTCGATTGCTCGTATGCCACCTTCTTCTTAATGAAAAAAAAGTTTCCGCCCTTGTTTTTTTTCTATCAGTGATGTTAAGTAGGTTTGTGCGTTTTAAATTATAACGACTTATGATTCGACTGATGGTGAGATGAACATGTACTAGTCAAAAACGGTTCATAGAAATAAAATCCTTGGCCATTTGGATCAGTAAAATCTACTAGTGATTCTATATCTGCGTACGTCGGTATATAAGAATTCAGTGATTTTTTGTACGTTTTACGTTATGACGACCTTGGGCTCGGTTCAGTGACTGACGCTTGTTCGCCAATGTCAAGAAACAGCATGAGATCGGCGGGGTGTAGACGGAGGGGCGCTGCAAGCGGAATCGATCGGCAATGATTTACAACTACTACGTCCATTAATGAATGACACTCGAAGTTTTGTATGACGATTAATCAACGCCAGCTCGTTGTTTTCCAACGCCGCTTACAATCATTTGTATTGATGTTACTCTCAACTTTTGCTCTGTATTAATTTATCAAAATAGGTTGATCCGTCTGTATGTTGGCTTGGGTTTTATTGTTTGGACTAGGGGCTCGGGATTTAATGTTGATGGTTCTAACTTAAATTATATGATGCAATCATATAATTTAAGTTATTATTATATTATACGATATATTACAATAATACATTGTATATATGTGTGTAAATGCTTGGTAGTGTGCGAAAATATTTGTTCATTGTATACTTATTTATTGACTTTACACGCCTACACATAAACCTTAAGGCGCTCTCATGAAGATTGAAATCCGCATAACCAATGCCGTTGTCATTCTTTGTGAATTTATAAGATATAAACTAATTTTAAGTCTGAAATTATTTTTCAATAAACTATTTTTTACTAATAATGGATACTTTGAGAGGCTCAAGGTCACTCAATAGGAAATGTAAAGGGAAATCTATGGAGATCGAATCAGAAATTATGTGAATTGTGCCATAATATAAGCATAGACGCCTAATGCTTGTTCACAATACCATCTGACGCGAATGAAGGATATAGGCTAACAAGCAATGGGTTGCCTTCAGTATAGTAGGCAATGTTTTAGTATTAACCTATTCACTCTTTTCTTGAATGTACCCATATGTCATAATATGATGCTATACATTATCCGTGACAATGTACATAAGATATAAAAAAACTACGTTTAAAAAAAACCGACTTCAAAAACTAAAAAGTACAAAATAACTTGATAAAGATTTAAACTGTCGAACAAAAAAAAAATCATCGAAATCGGATCATAAACCACGGAGTAATCGATGTCCATACATAAAAAAACCCACCGAATTGATAACCTCCTTCTTTTGAAGTGGGTTAAAAATCGACATTTTTATTGTAATCTTGATTTACCACGAATTATTTTGTTTTCATTTCCTTCTCACGGCACATTGCGTTGCGTTACGTTACGCTACAGTTTTAGCCAACAATTTGTAGAGATCTCATGAAACACAAATAAGACGATAATTGGATAATCAACAGGTATAAACAATAAATGTAAAAAGCCGGTGCTATACAACATATTGTTCAGTTACATAGGATGTAAATGTCAAGAATTATTGTATGTGAAGTGTGTGATGAAGTGTTTATGAGAAGTACGGAAATGTAGAGCATTGGTGGCGCCGTTTGTGGGCGCGGATGGATACTAGGGGAAGGTAGCGCCCGCATGGGGCAAACGGCGAGCATGTGTCGCCTCCACGGATCATGTCTCCACCACAAGAAAAGTAAGTACATGTATGAACTTTTTTAATGTTATCAATCTACAATGTGTCTATATTTTCGACATCAAGATAGAATTTTTGTAAACAAACAATTTTCACTTACCACATGGCGGCCATTACACTTTTTATACTTTTATCGGAAATGTTGCAATTTTGTGGATATAGTGAGATAGAGGGAAGTGAAATTTTACAATATGGATAGCTAATGTTATGAGGTGTGAGAAAAGTTGTTCAGAAAATAATTTGGACTTTTACGAATTTTCGAAAATTTCATTCTGATGTGGAACAAAATATGTGATTAGTTAGACACGGTGTTTTACGGTTTTCGCCAATATTCGTCTTTGGCTGCCATCTCTTAACGAAGATTGTCGATTATCATGGCGACTTGAACCCTCGACGCAGATTTTCAGAAATAATGTTCCTCTCCTTCCTGAACCTCTTTTCTTTTCACCAATACTCAGAGTAATTCATGAGTAACGTTATATTGTATAATTCGATAAGATTTTTATGTAAATTGGCTTTAACGTGGCGATGACTCTTGAAAAAGACGTAATGGGCTGGCTTTTATCGCTATACGATGACAGAAAAAAAATGTTGGCGTAATTATTTTGTATATTTGGTTTGATTACGGTCTTTTGGCAGATAAATTAAAATGTAGACTGCAATGTTTGTCAGAATTCTTGATATAATTAGTATAACATTTTATGCATAGCGTTTTATAAAAGATTGTGTTAAATCATTATAAATATTACTTTATTCAAAGATAACTGTAATACCTGTATACCATATATACATACTTTGACCATATATACATATGTTGAGTTTTTCGTTGAATTCTTCTTGAGACTTATGCTCAGCCTTAAACTGGGAAAACGTAGATGCATGCAATGACGAAGAAAAATTACACTTCTACGAAAGAAATGTACATTACGAAATGTCTTGCGTTGGTGTACGTTATCCATTCCGTTAATATTTTTATCATCAGGTTTGATATTTATATATTACAACACTAAGGTGTTGTAATAATTACAATATAATTGTTGGTAGAGAATAAAATTATATAAAATAATGAATAACATAGAACGAGAATTGATACTTTTGTTGTGGCTAAGATCTTAATACTTTATAGGATGCATTTTGTTGAGAGTACCTAGTCTGAAATTGAATAAAGCCCCATTACTCTATCCTCCTACGGACGTCTAGACTTAGGGTGAATTTCCATGCATTCATTGGGGACATCGTTTATATTCAAATGAAATATCAGTTTATGTTTACTTTACAGTGGAAAATTGAAATTACTTGCTCGCTTCAATACTCTCATCAGATTATGACGTGGGTTAAAGAGAACACAATTTTGTATTACAATAATTGTCATTCAGATTATAGATATTAATGTTAATAATATAGATAATAATTACTCTTTAAAATGCATTTTCATCGGGAAATCCATCTTACTACCTCACATTTTCTTTTTAAATGTAGTTGTGATATAATATGGAATCTTCCTTTCTGTCACGTCAAATGTTCAAAGTGAACATGCAAACGTATCACCTATAGTTCGCAATAGTATGATAAGTGAAAGCTATAATGTCTGGTCCTAATCTATTTTTGCGGCACTATTTTTAGTGTAGTTACGTTAGTCTTTTTATAGCCGGTTCGTATTCAGACTCAGACGTCATTGACATATTCCTGTGTTGTTTGTTTCAGTACTTTCACGTCGCTCATTCTTCTTGAAGTGAAAACTTCTTCAGCCGTGTTAGATTATATTTGCTAGGGGAAAATCGTATAGGTTCGCGCGAACAACGTGCAACATGGATCAGCAACACGCGTCTTATTTGAAATTTTCATTTAATTTACTTATTAATTATGAATTTTATTGGTAAGACACAATTTGCAACGTTTCTGTAATTTATTCTGTTTGAACATACACATCCAGTTTTTACACAAAAATTCCATAACAGAAAAATAAAATAAATAACCGTCCGGTTCATTCATCCGCTTGCAAGTGATGTTGTTTTGTTATTGTTTACCGATGAAGCTATATCAAGCAGGACGCTGGTCGCATAACTCAGATGCGTACCACTACATTGTTAGACTTTGGAATCACAATAAGTAGATATTATTGATTAGAATCAAAACGGCGGGAAATTTATTGATGCACATGAAAATATCCTATCGTTAATACGTGTTGTTTTACAACACAAGGTACTGTGTACATCGCAGAAACGTGTGCAGTTGTGTCGTAACTACAATGTTTAAATATGTACCTTTATCTTCACAAACAATAACTGTATATATACATATACGTCAAGGTTTCCTTTGCATGTATTAATCGCCTACACTCGAGACAATTCCCCTGGAGATTTCCAACTCCGAACGGATCTTGTGTATAACGTCGACATCCAAAGACAGATGGTTAGTTGTATTGTGTTTCGCTTTTGTTGTCTAATCCTTTTGAAACTTGCGATACTGAAGTGTGATAACAATGGAGCTGAGAGATTTATGTTTTAATGTATGATGTCTTGCCTAAGCGACCTTGTTATTGCTTGCCAATTCAGACTAGATATCTCGTGACATACGCATATTATAATATGAATTACGCAATACAAATAGAATGTTAATTTATTTCGAAAGGTTAATAAACAAGACAAAGAGGAATAATGTGTGTTCAGATTTATAAATATTTATAAACAAAATCCTTCTTGTTCAAAATCGGACATTTTCAAAAGTTTTTACTGATCGCTGTGAAATTTTTACCCAACGTTGTATTCATAACTGTATTCATGTTTTTATTTATTTTTATCTGAAAAATAAACTGCTGCCGAGGGATAGGAAAATGCAAAAAACTTTGTACAATATCGGTTGCCATAGCAATGTGATATGTTTTGACAAGGATCAAATTACGCCGCGGACGGTAATTTATGATATTTGTAAAGATAAATAAAAACTTTAGTGGCTATGAGCCACAATTTTTTTTGACATATTGTACAATTATTAATAGATATGTGCACAATCATTTTCATTTTAACTATATGTACAATTCCTATTTAGTTCCTACTTTATCATATTTCTAGGTTTAATTCAATAGGTTCTAAAAGGTTAACCATGACCAAAACTAAAACTTGGTAAAAGAAATACAGAATGTTCCGAACTGTATTGATACCCAATGACAAGTCGTTGAATTCTCAGCACCTTATTGTGTAACAATAACAAAATGTAAGCCTCTACAAGCATTACTTTAACTAGATGTGACTTATTTCATAAATTTACCCTTATAACGCATTTAGTACTTAAGTATTTAACAGGGTTGTTTATGTGATAGGAGAATAGGACTCACGGCAGATTTGGTTTACTACGCTGTAAAAGTGTAATCGATCGACGGAAGAGTTTATTACCGGACGTACAGTGTCGCCTTACTTCTTATCCCTTGTAATTTATTGGTCTTAACGTCTTGGTAATGGATTTTGCACTAATATAGGACAAAGTTACGGTAGGGTGAGTAATTGGCTTCGAAATTTTACCAATACTTTTGCAGCCGCAGTAGTTAGCCCGCGTTAATTAAGTCGTTCATTTTTTATTAACGGCGTATGTGCCCGCCGCGACGGTCTGATTTTTATCCCAGCTTTATAATACGTTAGCAGTAATTAAAATAGTTTGAATTGATAAAAGCATTTTCACGTTCAAAATATTACGTTTGTGTTAAGCCATAACTCTTCTCTTCATGAAAACTTATTTCGATTTTTATATTCCCTCTCTCGGAGAGGTGGCTGATTTTTTTTTTAAATTTAGATCACGTTCGTATTTTATAATGACCTCTTATTATCCAATAATTAATGCTTTGTGAAGTCTGTGATCATAATTCAATAATAATTTGGCAACATCGAGATGAATAAAAATGAAAAGCTGGTTGATAACAATCGCACTTCCATAAGTCTAGACAAGTTTGGATGCTTTGTTAATAGATTCTATACGCATTTAAGATAATAAATACACATAGTTGTTTGTAATATTTATCTTGCACGAGATTTTTTGTGTAAATTATACATCTTTAATAAGATTAATCTTTTAGTTAGTGTCCAAGATTAAATAATATTATAAATTGATAAATAAACTTATAAATTGCAAAAACAGAGAAAAAACCTTGAAAGTTTTTTCAGTTCAGCTAGTTTAAAAATAAAACAAAAATCCGTTGTTCTTCACTTGCAATTGTTGGCGTGGAAACCAACAGTAACATAGAATAGTTTTTATATACTAAATGACGAATACATTTGGTTGAGTTTATGTTCAAATTCAAGGACACTTCCAGGTTTGAACCAATATAAAAACATTACGCTTAACTTTTTTGCTTTATGCGTATAATAGCTTTTTATTATACCAGTTTTAGCTATAAACTTTTACACAGCACCATGTTAAGGTATTAACTATTAGTTACTATGTATTTTAGTCAATATTTCAATTTTTTTTTGAAGAAATAAAAAAGCAAGAATGATCCGTTGATCTGATTTTGCTACACTTTGTGATTTCGTAATCATTCGCAGTACAGATTGGACATCTGTAAAAAAGTCCTATCTTTTGCTACTAAGAGGCTATTTCCATTTTTGTCTATTATCAAAATAAATAAAATGAACACAAAGTCGTCGGATATGCGTCTCATTATATCCTTCCTCCAGACTCTTATTTATGAATTTTGTCGTGTAATTGATAGTGTTTCGAAATATCCCAACTAGAAATTGCCTATCGTGAACTAATTAAACTGTTTAAGGCGTGCAATAAAGGGGGAACTATATCATTAAAGGTAATTTAATGTAATTGGGAACCCATAACGGAGATAGTCGAGATGGGTTCATAACTCTAACCTACCCTCGAGACGGCTTCTTGCCACAACACAATTTAAACTCGAAGGTACAAATTGGACGCCTTGTGCTTGTGCCTAGACCCGTAAATGAAATATCGTTAGAGCGCTTTGAAATTTAAATTGTCTCGCCAAATGTAGAAAGACGTCATGATTTACCATAATTTTATTAAATTTAAAAATTTTACATCATACTTTAAGCAATCTTTTCGAAATCCTGAAGAAAACAACTCACAAACCAGGGCAAAAGAAAGATTTAAATCATTCCAAACATACACATTCCACTCATTGGTCTCGTATTAGTCAATTTCTTAGAGTATGTGATACGCCTCCTAAAGTTTTAACAGAAAAAAATTACGTCCTCAGTTTTTTGTAACCTGACAGACAAATTCTACCAGAATTATTGGTACGTCGACATCAGGTCTAATCTTTATGGAAGATAATAATTTTCAACCTCTCAAATCCGAATCGTTAAATCGTTGTACAGAATTTTATATATTTTACACTAAAGCTGAATATATCGGAAGAAGAACACACACCACACAATATAAAAACTCACAAATTTATGTTCTGATATAAACGCCAATAGAAGGCATATACAGATTACATAAAAACATGACGCATGATTATGATAACATGTAGTTTAACTAATTAAAATAATGCAACTGGCTATTGTACTAACTTGGATATCATATTTCTATATTTTATTTCTGATGCTTGCAAGTTGACATCGAATATACAAGTTGTAATTGAATATATCGATATTTGCTATTGATGACGTTATACTCGTTACATATACGGATTAGAGTAGAATTGCGACCAAGATTAGTTCTATTTTGTGTGAGTGTATTGTAAAGTTATTACCGTCATATTAAAGATCAACTATAACTATAGGAAAAAATAATAAATGCTACCTCTGTCTACTAGCTTATTAAGTGGTAGAGCCCTCAACAGCAGCATCTTTGCACGACCGATGAAATGCCACGATATCACAGAAGATATCCATAAAGTGTAAGGTACCGGTGGTCCAATTTTAGCCCTTCTTCCATTAAAACAACGATATTTATATGATAATTTTTAATCATCAGAAGTATAAATATTTTCACCAGCTTACCAAGCACAATACTTAGAACGCTGGATAATATGACACCTCACATAAACTAATATTAGTTGCAAGCAATTTTACTGTTCCGCGTATTGGATTAACGCGAACGGATTCGTAGAAGTGATCGCCGCTTCTATCATATCCGCACTCGACACTTATAGCCAGTTTATTCTCAGTAATAAAAATTAATAGAAAAATATATCCTTCAAATATTAAATGTAATCCCACCGATTACATACTAAACCAGAGCGGGAAAATCGCCGTAATAAATTTTTTATAAACATAATTAGAGTACTTTTCTATTTGAAATGTCAATCCGTGAGTCCTTAGAAGTCTAATGCTGGCCATATTGAAGCCTAAGTAGACCCGGTAGTTACTGCATTTCGTTAGAGCTTCTTTGCATACGACTGCAGTAGATTTACCAGTAACAAGAAGATGCTGCTTTAAAGAATCTTAACCAAACTTTATCAACGCAGTTAATTTACCAACAGTCTCATTGAACCATCGCTATTCGGATAGAACTAACTTCATTTTGCTGTGCACTTGCTCGAAATTAAATTACTTCACTAAGCTCGAGGAACGTTAAATTACGACTCTTAAGATTGCGCGCAACACAACCCCCGACATATAAAAACGTTTCGAGCGAAACGCGCTGTTTTCTGTTACCTTGTAAGAATTGCTTCCTCGTAACTTTGTACGCTTCTGATTCTTTTTCGATTTGAACAACACTTGTGGTCTGCTCAACCGTGTCAAACTTAAAAGTTTTCGTAAAATAGCTATAATTCTTTCTGCTTTTTCATTTGATTTTTTTTCCTTTCAAGCAATAGTTACTTACACATATCAATGATTCATCATGATCGGTTCAATTGTTTGTCTGAATAAAATCTATTGTAACAAAGGCTTACATTTTTTTATGGTAAAAGGTGGCAGACGAGCAAGCGGGTCACCAGATGTTATGTGAGCGCCACCCAAAGACATCCGCAACAAGCAAATGTGTCGCGGATGCGTTGCCCACCTTTAAAGGACAGAGGCGTGGATAGACAGGAAAAAGGATATTTCCTTTTCCCCGCCCCCCCAATCCTCTTCCCGTTCCCATCCTACAGTTATAAGGAAAGGGTGGGAAGGGGAAGAGGACTGCAATTAGGACTCCGGCACCTCACTCATCAGACGAAACGCAGAATACTTCAAACCTAATTTAATTTTGTTTACCTTTCTAACCCACCCCTTTCAAATAACATATATAATTAGACGTTGCTGCTTTAGTAAATTTTAATGATTAAATTGATATAATATACGATCGGATGTTGAAGTTCGTTTGAATCAAAAGTGCAGTTATTCACTTGACAATAAGCTTAAAAAAATATGGTATTTTTATCATACATAAATAAATTTTACATACACCTTTTCCTGTTCAAACCGAGAAATCGTGTAGAGAGAGATTATATTTAATTTATCGATGAATTAAAGTTGATTACTCGTCCGCCTACGCAATAATTGATAAATCTGCAAGAGGAATGTCCGGAAACAATTTAACGATTAATTCAATACAATGATTTTATCGAATGTGACCTTTGTCCCGGATGCCACTTTCCTTAATACGGAATAAGGAAGCGAGCCCAAAATGACAGCCATTCTGAAGTATTCCTTAACTCGATTTCCTCTTAAATATTGAAACGTTTTATAGGGTATGAAACAAGTCGTATTTTACGACGTCGTATATTTGGGCGTTGGGTTTTCAGTTCAATAGTCTCTTGTTGTAAATCGATGGGCCCGCATTGTTTGAACCACCTGTATTAAAGCAGACTTATAGTCCGTGGATTTCTATTGATCATTTATTATTGATTTATAAAAGGCGTAGTTATGGTCAACCAACCTAAATATTATACCTTTCGATATTAAGTTAATTGTACTTTTAACTGTACACAAAGTATCTCAGAAAGTTCTAATCACTAGAAAGGAAAGTATAAATTAGATATTTCAGTATTCTTAAGGGAAAGGAAAGTTAAACACTGTACAGATCTGTTTCACTTAATTAAAAAAGTTAATGAGGTCACGTTTTACTTAACAACCCAGTCAAATCGCTAAGAATTACATTATGTAAGAATGACTTTGTGTCGAATAAATAGGCAATACCTACTGCTCACAATGAGTACAAAGAATTTTTTATTTCATTAGTAAGATAAAAACAGAATAGTTAATAAGTTAAAAACTTATTTAATAATCGTTTGCTCGCTTATCCTACAAGAAAGGTAGCCTTCAATATTTTTTATATATTTCCTACACACTAGTTTCCGATCTGCAACCAATGTCACACAGCCGCGAATGGCCGTCAAATGAACATGGTTAGCTTTAACATGGTTAACAAATGTGAGAAGAAAGATAGCAGTTTGGACTTCAGTATGTAAAACTGACAAGTTTGTGAGAAGTATTATACGTTTGTTTTACACAAGTATTTGTAACGTGTGTACGCATTTGAAATATCCCTTCTGTATAACACTAGCAAGGATGAACAAGTCTGATCTAATTACTATCCATGTTATCCTCAGCGTTACTTTCATACGCAGGAATGTATCGATTTGCATATAAGCTATATAATTACTGATAGCAACAGTTTTCGGAATTATATTTGAATGTGATTATAACGGTCTGAAAATCAATAAAAAATAAACGACCGAATACACCTTATAGAGAAAGATGGTGCCCCTAGGAAGAGCCTTGTGTCTTATTAATGTTTGACTTACAAAATGAAATTGCTTTTGGCGAAATAAATTGTTGTTAGAAGCCCATCGTGCTCATCGAAATGGTTACCGATTAGGGTCAAGTAGAGATCAAAGAGTTATATTCTATAAACGGCTAAACTTTCCCCTCTTCCACTTTCAAAACGTCTGTAGTTAGCCGAGAGCACTAACATAACAATGTTATATCGGTACGTGCACAGTGTAAACTCAAGCAGTACACTAGTCTCGCTTTGACAAACCGTATGTTTGCTTGCTCTTGAGAATTCCCATTCAATCTGTTGATTAATTTAATCGAGTGATGCTTAAATTTGTAAATGGAAATTTGCTTTGAGCAACAATTTCTCTTTACAGTGTCTCTATCGACTGACATGGAATTTAAATTACGTTGTATTTTAAGGTTATTAATATCATTCATGTATATTAGTACATTCACTCTTTTCGTATGAATACGAAAACATAATTGATAGTAACAAATATGTTAAAAAAAGGAAGTCTTTTCTTGTAATTACATTTACAGAAGCAGTAATCGTCTAGAAGTTGGACACCATAATTGTAATCTTACTAAAGAATTAGTTCCATTCGGCTTGGCTAAGGACTGTTTGATAGTTTTATACTATTCCAATATTTGTATCAATTACGAAACTTATTTCAATTGGCACAGTATTATATTATAGGCACAGAAATACCTTATTTACTTTTCACAGAACTGTAAAACTTATACATTTATTCATGTTTGCCTATAAAGACGTGTTCAATACACTGGATTAGCCACTCGACAGAAGGATTATATTGAACAAAAGAATATAAAACTTAGTCAATAAAATGAATAGCATCCAGTATTCAGTACAAAGTGCTCAAGTATGATACAGTCCACAACTTATCCAAGCGTTTCGTTCAATATTTACATATCACCTTTATGTTTATAAAAGTTCACTTATCTTAAAGTGTTTTTATAAGAAAACATATTCCTTTGGGTATCTGGCTTTTTATCACGAGAAATTATATTTCTTTTGATAATGTTTTATGCAAATAAAATAAAAGTTCTGACTCATAGCTCTCATTTGTGCTTTTTGGTGATCGGCACTTACTCTTAACGTTTTCTTTCTTTAGTTTGGCACCAAAAGATATGTTTTCGCCTATGGCTAAAGGTCTAAAGCATACGATGAAAGTTTGTATGGAGAAATAATGTTTATCCAGTGTAAGCTTCCCTCAGATCTATATAATCAATCTTATTAAATAGGGCTCACATTATCAGCTTAGACCAGACAACGGTGGCAGAAACTACGGGACTCGGCTTGTACGAATATAACCAAGTTCACAAATATCCTATCACTGCAATTTCTATAAAACTTTACTATCATTGATTACTACGAGTACATTTGCTATGCTTGTGTATCGACAAACGTAACATAGAATATAAATGCCTGTACTTACGATGACTTTTTGTGTTCCCTCCTTTTG
The DNA here is from genome assembly GCA_000931545.1 of Papilio glaucus. Taxonomy (NCBI): domain Eukaryota; kingdom Metazoa; phylum Arthropoda; class Insecta; order Lepidoptera; family Papilionidae; genus Papilio; species Papilio glaucus. Next base: position 333,871 of record JWHW01025543.1, on the reverse strand, counting down.
TTTCCACTGTTCTGGTCATCATTTTTATATTTAATGGTGTCCAAAACAAATGTCTTACCCGGGTTTTTATTTTAGTTCATATTGCGTTTACACAATGACACAAAATGTTCGCAATGGTTTTGCATAATAAACAAATGTCTCCCTTTGATCATTGAGCGACCGGCGTGATATACAAGGATGCTTACGTCAATAAGTGGGCGACTGGGATGCCGGGAGGTCTCGCGTCAGCGTCCACGGTCATAAACGCAATTTATGTCAAGTCTGCACAAACACTAGCCCCGTTCTGAAATTTCAAAGACACAAGTTTACTTACAGACACTATAAACTTTAAATTTCTCTTTTTCAACGTAATAAATTTTATTTAGTGTTGCAGAATACTAAAAATTTTAATCTAGACGATGTTTTCATTGTAATTTGTCTAGCAAAGTTTAAAGTTTAACTTTAAGGTATTAGTTTTGCGAACAATAGTAAACGAAATTTTGCAAAGGTTGTGAATTTGCGGCGACATTTATAGTTTTATTATTATATATAAAAAGAAACACTTAGGATGATATATAAAGCAAAATGAAGAGCATTGTCGTATAGTAGTACTTTTTTTAATGCGAGTATTTTATTCAATAACGGAGATAAGTGACGTAAGCAATCAACATATGACACAAAGTTTATAACCTGAAGATATTTTTAAAATTTTATAGATAAAAACAAATATCGTAAATGATCTGTCTGAACTGTACGTTGTAGAAAACCGTAACCGACTGCCTACTCCTCTGCGTCATTGCAAGAGCGAAACATTCCATTGAAAATGTGAAATAAACTGAAAATAATTTTAAAAATTGTCTCTAAGATCTGTGAAAACGATCAAATTACAAAGCGTCTATATATAAATAATTTTATGACTGCCTTCTCAAACTGCTTCTATTTAAGAATAGAATAGAAAATACAAGTATTTTATTTGATACTTCTACTGTAGCGCGTTTGGAAAAAAATTACGAGTGTGAATTTTTACGATGCGCGACATCAACACACACAAAAGTTGTTATTAGTTCACCATAAAGAACTAATAACAACTTTTTGATATTCACCTATAATTAAAAGTTATTTAATTATACTGTTATCAATTGCATTTAATGTCTTTTTTCCACTAAGAGTCCAGTAGTCTATGTTTAACGCGGGATACATGTTTTAGTTATTTTTGTTTTGTTACGCTAAACAATCACTTATTTTTATATAGTGTAGGTGTAGGGGTAGGTGGAGGGGTGAACAAGCAATATTGATGTTAAGTAATTATTGCCGCGTATCGCCTACGCTCACTTATAAAACTCAATATTGTTCAAAAAATTCCTTAATATATTTTAATATTATTTTTGTTTTTTCATTAAGTCATCGGGCTGGAGAGGAGCAGGCCCAGTATACTAATATAACAAAATGACATTTATGGACCTTTTTTCCCCATAGATGATAAGTCATTCGAAAACAAACGCGTCTCCTTTGATACTTCATTTGAACAATTCTGCGAGACGTCTTTTATAAAATTCCCAAATATCCGTTAAATCAAAGTATGAATCATGTTTTGTCGTACAAAGACATAAACGGTATCGATAATCAAATTTTGTGTTAGATTCGATATTTTTTGTAACGTTTTATTTTATTTCGGATATTTCTTGTCATGTCTTTGTTTCTTGTTGAATACACAATATTTCTTTATTTCGTTTTCATTATTTTGAGAGGTTGGAACAAAGTAATCCATTTATGGAATTGATATTGTCTCAATTCAAACTTAATACCCGTCGTAACGCTGAAAAGCTTTTGACAGGACATTCTTAGTTTTATAATTTATTAGTTTTCTCAACAATCGATTTCTGTAAACTATATTTCTGTTTGTAGATTAAATTATAATTTTATTTACTGTGCTTTAGTAATGCGTGATAAAAGAGTACAAACATAATATTTTTGTATGTACTCTTTTGTTTACTTTAATTCGACTATTTTTT
>JWHW01025543.1:298989-310863 GCA_000931545.1 Papilio glaucus | reverse complement strand
CTAGTATCAGTACCGCTAGTATCAGCGGGCCTCGCTGGAATTTATAGCTTTTTGATGCCAAGTTTATTTGTGCACTGTAACCTTATAATCCTCCGTCCGTACTACATGCCTACCACATTCGATGAAATTCAACGAAGATCAAGAAACGAGGTCGAGCGCTCGACTCTCTACCCCCACATAGTGGGTCATACACCGGATGGGCTAGATATTGCAATCGTTAAAAATATCAATCTCAGTGTACGTAACGACGTCGAGGTGATTCATGAGCTCCGCTCGGATCACCGGTCAGTAACTACGGCTAGGGCCTTCTGCACCAGCCTCGCCCCACATAAAGACTGTCGTGGACTGGCACAAACTCAGAGCTAAGCTCCAAAACATTAACTCGCCGCAATTAGATTCCATTCCCGATCAAATTATTAGTGATCAAGATGTGGACGTCGCAATCAGATCTCTCACAAGTCATATCCATGTTGATTGTTTGGCAGGAAGATCTCGGCGCATGAGTTCGAGCGCGGCGGGCTGCTGAAGCCGCTGGTGACGACGGTGGACGGCACGCCCACGTTCCTGGGCGACACCCCGCACGCCGCGCCCGCGCGCCCACAGCGCCGCTCGCGACATGAGCTGCGACAGCTCGACGAGAAGGAACTCATATTTGAACTAGTGAGTATTCATACATACACATGTGTGTTTTACGTATACATTGATGTCACTATTTTATATTTTTACGATTATCGACATTTGATTGTAATTAATTACCTATAAATGTAGTGAGTGAAGGACGATATCTGTGGCACGTTTTTATGATGTTTCATAATCGCAATGTGCAATTTTTTTAAAGGGGTTTTATTAAAATTCCAACCGGTTTAGCTGCCTGCACCGTAACATAATTGTTTTTTGTTTTGTTTTGCTGCAGACAAAGCGTTAGGTGAAAGGAGGATAAACGAAATTTAATTTAAAATAACGTAATTTAAAGTACTAGATTCAGCGAGTTGTTGCATATTTGATTCAGAATTAATTAAATGTTAATACTAAAAGAGTACCCGCAATCAATAGGAAAGACCAAAGGAAACGGATTTCCATTTTACCCGATACGAACATACCTCACGCCTCTTACATCTATTTATCAATTTAATAATTTTAGATATTCGTCGACGTCATCGATCCGAATGGTATATTATCATTTAAGTATAGTGTTCCCTACTGTCATTGACAGCTTTAACAAGTTTCGCCCACGATATACACGTAATTAAAAATGCTAGTGATCGCCTAGCGGTGGAAATTCGACCGCTTGACTGTTCCACTAGAGTAACATCCCCATCCCTGATTCGAATACCGAAAGCAATGGACGAAGAAGCTTTAATCACTTTAATCAATTAATATATATTTTAAGTTCAAAGTTTTGTATGGTATTACAGATATATTCAGTTACTATTAATCGATTTAAGTAATTGATATTCTATTTTTGCTCGTTTGAAGTGATTTAATATTTAATGTTACAAAACATTCATGTGGTGGGCTAATTTTCTGGTTGTCCCTCTATTGACATTTTATCTAAATATTATCACAGTAAAAGCTGCTTTTCCGTGTGTACGTTCCGTGCGTATGCCGCAAATATGGAATGATAATTTGTATAGGACTGTAGGGTACGTTACGTTACGGTTCAAGATCCAGAAATTAAGTGTCAAGGATAATTAGCGCGTTACGTCATAATTAAGAACGAAAACAGTCCACATAAAGTATCTCTTTTTTCACTGAAGTATCATATATAACTTATATTATAACTTAAATGATTAAAGAACTTAATAGAGAATCAAAAGTTAAATAACTGGTTGGGCGAAAGTTAAATAACTGCATCCATACATCATCATTGCGCGTATAATGCATTAATGCGAAATAGGCTAGATTTTACGTGATAGTTACATGATGCTGTCAGAAACCTCTGTGGTCGCAATATTCTTAAAAATGATGCAAAACTTTTCGCTTCTCGTGTTTAATAAATATACCACTTAACAAGAGGTTGTTGAACATAATCGGCTGGCTGGGTACGTGTGTACCTATTTAGTTGTTGGTGTGCGAGTGTGTAGCGCATGTCGATAAAATGACGCGGCCGGCTTGATAATAATTACATGTAAACACGACGACGTCGAGTTAGGTTGAATGGAAACGAGCACTCACGGGTTTATTAATGTATTCTAATATATTTAAACAATAAATACTCATATAGTTTCGACTTATGAAGAGGAACTATACAATGTACTTTTGCCTTAAATGTACTAAGAAACGAGACAGATGCATATAATTGATGATATTGTTTAAGATACGGCTTAAGAAATGTATTCCTTCATTTGTTGCGTTCAACAGAATGTTAGAATAGAGTTCAATTTGACGTTCACAAAACTTGACCCATAGAATTGCCAACGGCGATATATGCAAGGATTCTACCTAATTTAGTTTTCTGGTTAGCCTGGCAACCCACTTGTGATTTATTAACATACATATCGAACAAAATAAAAAAATATGCGCCCACGTACGTAGCCCAGAGGTGTAGGCAGAGATCATGTATTTCCTTGGAAGAGCAAATTTTACGTTCCTACTTCTCAGTAGGAACGTAAAATTTGCACACAGCCAACTGAATAGAAATAAATTTAAATTACTTCAAAAAAAGAAAATTCTTAAAGTATAACGTAGTGTTCGCGAGTTTATGTTGGAGGACGAATTCGCCTGGAATAAACTGCCTCAACCGCTCTCACTGATATTCTTTGATAAAATGTAAAAGTTTTTCATCAAATGTACATGTACTCGTTACGAGTGTCTAACCCTGTTTTTCTCTGAGACGTTTAAAACTGTGTGGAATAAATTGACTATTATCTTATACTTCTACGTCGATTTGCTATAAATGAAATATGTATTTTTTGTTGCAGTTGTATAAAAAATCTTAGCCCTAACGGGCTAAGATTTTTTACTAACGTAATATATGTACTTTTTTCACTATTCCTTAAACGTATTTGTATAAACTACTACATACATTCACATACACAGTCATTTGATCATACATCACAGTCATCAGTATACTAAAAAAAGAAAAAAACATAGGCAGTTTTCATAAGGACTGCCGACAGAAGTGAAAACTCAAAACAGGTGGGAAGGCGCTACAATAGTTCAAAAATAAATCAACAAGAATAAACCATGTTGTATCTTAACAATAAAATGAATTGAATACAAGAAAATCGTCTAACGCGGCTAAATAAATTTATTTACAATCAAACAAATGAAAAAAAGTTCTTCGAAACTGTTCCAAATTCAAATAAGCATGTTGCGCATGTTGTTCACGCAAACCTACTACTAAAAGGGACATTCGGATACCCTAGGACACAGGCTATTCGAATGTCCCAACAAACGTGGCCAACAACAGGATCTTGCTCATATTAATAATGATAAAATGAAATCATTTCTTTTATTTTGCACAAAATTATATCATTTCTAGAGGCGTTGTTTCTGCGTTGTCTGCGAGCGACCGACAGCCTGTTCTCGTTTGATAAACAGCCCTACATCGGTCAAAGTATGCGCACTATATCTTTATCGCTCACAAAAAATTTGCTTCGCAACGTCACTATCACTATTAGTGACCCCGTAGTCAGTTTATCAGCAACAACTCTTACACTAATAATATAAGAAAAACACTCTATATAGATAATTATAGTGTTTATCCTTTTATTTTACAGTATGGATTTTAAATAAACGATAAAAAGATATAATAAAAATTAGACAGAAGAAAGAAAAAATGAGTGAAGGCAATAATATATCCAAATGTCTCATATTTTATAATGCATTGTTTTTATTGCTTTCTTATCTGAAACTCTGTTTACTCGTTTTTAAACGAGGTTAAGGTAACTAAAAAATAAAATTACATTAATTTATTACGTTAGACCCTCGCTCTTGTCAATACGAGAGGGGAATCTTTAAAGAGGGCAACTTTTAAACATTAACACGTCCGCCTCACACGGCCTTTTGTTACGGCACTTTAATACACCCCCGCGCTGCGGCGTGGTTTTATAATTTTTTGTAATGAAACCTTCGCTGAGGAATTTTTAAACAGGTGTCGGTAGAACAAGCAACACAATTGTTCAAATTTAGAAACTCCCTTTTCATTAAATCTTCTGCATTTTGTAAAGCCTTTACTACTTAAGTTTGATGGAAAAAAAGAATTAAGAAAAAACTATTAGAAATCGAAAAACCACAAATCAACTTAAATGTTAATTTATACTCTGACGCTGCAATGGCTCGACTCTAAGATGTGTTAGGAATAGACTTGCATGAATTTTGACTACTAGATGATCACTATTATTTATTGATCGTCGTATAATCTGCTCGTATATTAAATAAGTGGGACAGGTTCGAAAGTCATGGAAACGACCATTAATTGCCAGCTCATGAGGTACCTTGAGGAACACCTGCTGATTAGCGATCGTCAGTACGGTTTCCGTCAGCGTCGCTCAGCTGGTGACCTTCTTGCGTACCTCACGCATCGATGGTCGGAGGTAATCAAGGGCAAGGGGGAGGCCCTGGCGGTTAGTTTGGACGTGGCCAAAGCCTTTGATCGCGTATGGCACAAAGCACTTCTTTCGAAGTTGCCTTCCTACGGGCTGTCCGAGAAACTTTGCGCCTGGATTTCCAGCTTTTTGGAGGGTCGGAGCATTAAGGTCGTTGTCGACGGTGCATGCTCTGACCCGAAACCAATTAATGCTGGTGTCCCACAGGGCTATGTACTGTTGCCCACCCGGTTTCTTCTGCATATCAATGACATGCTGCAAATTAGCAACATTCATTGTTATGCAGACGATAGCACGTGTGATGCACTGTACACGGCCCGCGCTAACGTTTCTCGGGCTACTGCCGATGAGAACCGGACTAAACTTGTGTCTGGACTGGAGATCCTATTGGGTAAAATCTCTGATTGGGGTCGACAAAATCTTGTTGATTTCAATCCCATAAAGACAAAAGTCTGCGCCATTACCGCTAAAAAACAACCCTTTGTCGTGGATCTTCGTTTTGAGGGCACTCCCCTGGTTGCCACAGCCAGTATCGGTATTCTCGGCGTTGACATATCGAGTGACGTTCAATTTCGCGGTCACTTGGAGGACAAGGCCAAGTTGGCCTCTAAAAAGCTGGGTGTACTCAGTAGAGCGAAGCAGTATTTCCAGCCGGGCCACCGCCTTCAATTATACAAGGCGCAAGTTCGGACCCACATGGAATACTGCTCGCATCTCTGGGCGGGAGCACCCCAATACCAGCTTCTTCCATTTGACTGCATACAAAGACGAACGACTCGAATCGTCAACGACCGAGCTCTTACCGATCGGCTTGATACTCTGGCTTTGCGGAGGGACGTCAGTTCCCTCTGTATTTTATACCGTATTTACCACGGGGAGTGTTCCGAAGAACTCTTTGGAACGATTCCAGCCGCCTAGTTTCGTCATAGGACGACAAGACAGACCGCCAGGTATCATCCACACCACCTGGATGGCTGGTATTCCTCCACAGTGCGGTTCTCGCGAAATTTTCTGCCACGCACAGCCGCGCTGTGGAACGGTTTGTCCTCGGCGGTATTTCCAAACCAGTACGACTTAGCGTCCTTCAAGAAGCGAGCTTATCTTTTTCTTAAAGGCCGGCAACGCATTTGCAGTTCTTCTGGTGTTGCAGATGTCCATGGGCGACGTTGATCTCCTCAGTGTTCTCGCTGCTCGTTTGCCCCTTCTCATATTAAATAAAAAAAAGATGTAAGAATTTGTGTATTCGGGGTGTATCTTTAGCAGAGATGGTAGGCATGTTCAAGATTTTGAACGATGAGTGAATGCGGGAAATAAAATGAATAGAGCAATACGTAGGTACAGTAATGAGGATAGGATAGTACAGTGATGAGGTAGGTCAGCATGTGTCTATGAAGGCTCGTCTGGCAATACACAATGCTGTACTAGTTCTCACTAGAAGCATGTTAGTAGAGTTAATGAGTGGCTTAAAAGTGGATGTTGTGACTAGAATTGAGAAAGGTATGCTTCGGTGGTTCGGGCATGTTGAAGGGAGAATAACGAAACAAATTTATTGTGCAAAGGTGAGTGGCAGCGTGGGTAGGGGATGTCCTAGGAGAATTTATATCGATCAGATAAGTAACATAATAAAGAAGGGCGATGTAAGGAGTACTCGTAACCGACGAGTATATACATATATAAGCGTAGATGTATGAGTGTAGAAGAAGCGAGAGAAGTGTGCCAGGATCGTGCCAAATGTAAATCCATGATCTGGTGCCCTATGAGTTACGGACCTGAACACATATTTATTTATTTGTTTATATGTATTAAATTTACGTAAGATTTAAAATTTCATGTAAAAGATAAAACTAAAGAATGAAATATTAATTTTGTTATTAAAGTTTCTGTAACGAATTAACAAATTTTTATTGATTCACTTTCTGAATAACTGCATGGTAATATAAAAGGCAACTCTCTCTCAATTGTTTCAAGTTCAGTTGTCTAATTACCCATTTAATTACAGTAGCGGCACGAAATAATTATACCGCACAGCTTCAAATATAACCGCTGCTTCAGTAATTTTAAGAACCGACAAAATACGAAACTGTTTCGGTATTAAAAAGTTTCATACAAATGGACTAAATAATGTATTGTTAGTAACCCAAAGCAAGCCGTTCGACCAATAACGGTTCTCATCACATTTGACTATCTCCGCAACAGAATTTTCTTTGTAAACATTGGTAAAATAAGACTTAGTAAAACAACCAATTATTCCCGAGGAGGGTTGGAGTCAGGCAGGCAGCCGGACGAGGGAAGGGGACTTATTCTTACATTCACCTGTAACCCTCCGTGGCTCGAAATCAATCCAATTAATACACATGAATTAGTGTGTTACACATGAATTCACTGCTAGAGTTGTTAAATAAAAATGTCAATCTCTGACAGATTTCTTTACAAAGCACCATGTGAGTGTGCATTTGCGTTGAATTATGAATTCTGTTAAATAGCAGAATCAGGATCCGCTTTCCGCACGTATTTTGGTTTAGTTAGTTATAACATCAATCGACCTCTACTATGCAGAGGAAGGAGATTAAGAATCAGTTTGTGGACGAAAAAGAGACGACGATTATCAAATGAGTAAAAAGTGTGAGTCGCATGTTCGCTTCTCTGATCTTTGTTTATTTACCCGCCGTAAAACGGATATTGCGAGAAAGCTTTGCATTTAATTTTAACTAGATTTATTTTTCAAGTACGATATTACGGAAACGCACTTAAATCATTTTTCAAAAAGGAGGAATAAGCAGCACACGATGCAGCCAATATTATCGATCTCAATAAATAATATTTGGAAAGACAAATGGGATTGATAACCGCTCCGGAAGAGTTATCAAATCAATTTATTAAGGTGGTATGAAGTTCGCCGGTAGTCATATAATCTAGGTCCTAATCCAAAAACAGATACATCTCTAATGCCGTAATTATATATTAAAATAATAGTGTTAACGTGAACTTTTATTGTTGTGTTGACTGTTGCCGAATTTATGCTTTTGTCCAACTTGTTCAGAACTTTAATTGACTTTATTGGAAGAACGGAAGACTTAACTAAATTTTGTAATATTGAAGTGAGAATTTATAGTAAAATGTTTGCGTCTTAGTCGGACTTAATGCAATTAGGAAAGCAAGCGGCGACGAGACGCCGATCTGTCGTACCAACTATGCTTTGTTGTTTTGTTAAAGCCGGTGTGGCTTATAATTGGTCCGAGGTCGTCGACCCACGCTAAATTTGTCTGGTTACATTTAAAGAGTTTATTGTCCGGGAAAGTTAATCAATGCAATAGTGAAGTTTATTTAATGTCTTTTATTTTAGTTTTTCTCACAGTTCAAAACTCCCACACAGGGTTTAAAGATCGTCACATATTGCAGCCTCGAAATTTACTGAACCAGTTACATGATAGTTTTAAAATAATTGTCTTGCTGGTCTTCATATTTAGAAAAACTAGACATATACTGTACTGACACGACAAATAAAAGTACAGTATGACATATTTGACATATTTAAAAAGTATGACTCTCATGATTCACAGTTTTGTACCATTTTCATTTTGTTAGCAAATTAGTTGAGAAGATAATATATATTAAATCAATAAGCATCTGCAACAAGCGAATGAGTTGCAGATGCGTTGCTTACCTTTAATGGACAAAGGAGGGACAAACAGAAAAAAGGATATTTCCATTTCTCTATCCATCCATCCATTTTAAGTTTTTTTAGTCGACGTGGAAACGACTCCATAGAACGTCTTGTCGTACAAGGGAAAGTCGAAGGTACAAGACCACGGGGGAGATCCCCGATGAGATGGACGGATCAGGTGAAGGCTGCGGTGGGTGCTCCCGTACACGAATGTGCCCGATTAACGGTCAGCAGGCAGAGGTGGCGGAACGTCGTGCGGCGGGTACTGTTTACTGCCCAATCTACCGGAGCGTGATAACCACGACCACTCTGACAAGAGTGAAGCGACCAAGAAGAAGATCCATCCCCTCCTCAGTCTTCAAATCCTCTTCCCCTCCCTCTTATTAGAAAAGGAAGGGAAGGGGAAGAGGACTACAATTAGGCCTCCGGCACGTCACTCATCAGACGAAACGCAGAATACTTTCTAATTCACGCCTGTCTTCTGTGACGTCCTGGTATTTCAACGGTCGAGCCGGCTCGTTCGTGAAATGGATGTTGTTGGTGCGGGCTTTACCACTGTTAGAATGTATGTTTAGGTTAGGTTAGGATGGAAGAAGCAGACTCACTCATCTAATATATATATCTAGATAAATACAGCGTCGTAAAAAGTTATCACAGCACAGAGTAGTTATTCGAAAGCTGCATTGCATTGCCGGCCTGGACAGTTACTTCTCCACAACAATCAGTTTTACATGCCCTTTTATCAACTTTCATAAGCAACGTTATGAACGTTCATGAATTTGTCAGTGACGCAATAGTTTGCTTATTAACTCGGTTAAGGCCCTACGAATTAAAGAAGCGGTCACGTTCGACCCGAATTGTCGATAATTAATCATTTCGTGTAGTGCGGGGGACATGGATAAATGGCGTCGGGGTATTAAACAAATGTTCGCCCCTGTCGCGCCTGGGGGTCGAGAAGAGGGATCAAATCGGATAGCTCACTGACAAATTTTTCTTCTTAATGATACGGCTGAATATCATTCTGTAGATAAATTGGGTGCGTTGCCCTTTTCAAAACGCGTTCACAATAAAATCAAGTTAAATATGCCTGGAAGTGAAATTTCTCAATTTTACTTACGTTTAAGGTTTTTTTTGTTGTCTGTATAATTCTTGTACAAAAGGACAAGTCAGATACATACAATATCTACAATGTATATATACAAAGATCAATTTAAAAAAAGCTTAGCATGCTTTTACCAAGAGCTATTTTATATTAGTCGATCAATATGTAATGATAACGTGCAGATTTATTCAGACCATCTCGGGGACGTCATCAGACACCTCAGTCCAAACCTTCACCCCGTGACAACGAGGCCTGTAAAGTACTCGAAACGTCGGGAGCAAAAAACGTTAAATAAACGCGATAAAATTTGCAAAATTAGTTTTATTCCAATGTGCAGTATTCGCGTAAATATAAAAAAATATTAAGTAGGTTGCATTAATTAAAATAGCCCAGGGCTTCGCTTACCTCTACTACTACTATGTATTTATGTAATATCTCTTGACTTCTACTAAGCCAAAATACGTCCACTGCTGGATATCGGCCTCCATCAAATATAAGGAGCGGTTCTGCCAAACTCGTCGAAACGATCTGATCAAGGCTGTTCCCGCAACAAGTCCATCTTGTGGGATACCTACCAACGGTGCGTGGTCCTGCCCATTTTAGAACCCCATCGCATTTTATGAATTCGTTCTATGAGTAACTTTATCAATTTGTACACAATTATTAAATTGTTGAAAATGTTTTGAAAGAACCTTCTTCATACCTTACGTAAAATCTCCGAGTATATACAGTATATAAAGTACTGCCAGTAACAACTGTACTTATCGTCCAAAAATACATTTATGCCCGCAATAGACACCTAATATCCGGTCGATCTGTGTAGCATGGTCATGAATGTCATTAAAACAGAGTAGTATTGCGTCAGCACGTCGTAAAAGCCCTCGAATGTTCGAAACCAATTCCAACCAGATCATTTTAGCAAATGTTCCTGTTATAATGTTAAGTTCTCTCTATAAAGTGTCACGTTTAGAAAAAAGAAATAAATATATAGACGTCCCCTACCCACACTGCCACTCACCTGGCAAAATAAATTTGTTTCGTTATTCTCCCTTTCAACATGCCCGAACCACCGAATACCTTTCTCAATTCTAGTCACAACATCCACTTTTAAGCTAATCTAAATTTATATATCTTAAATTTTATAAATTTGTATATCTTAAATTTATTAGCAAAATAATGACTATCAAAATAAAAAGCTAATTAAGTCTATTATAGGCTATTCTAAATACATTTTGTAGTACCCTGCGACGCTTAGGAGTTTTTTTTTATTCACATTAATGCTTAAAATATTGCCTATGTTATTCTTGAACAATTTTAATTTCCCAGCTGATCGTGCGATCCGTCGCTCAGGTTAATTTAAAAATGCAACTTACCTATGTTTTTCTGGATATAGTAGGTTTGTCTATAATGATAGATTTAATAAATTTGGTTTTGTGGTTTCACTCTTCCTACATATTTATGGTACAGATATAGATTTAAATTTATAGATATGGGATTTAAAATTCTATCTTCTTATCTAAATATTAATAAAAACGTGTAAGTAATATGTTTTCACCCTGCTCTCTTGAGAAATTTAATATTAAGTATCTTTGAAAAGAAATGAATACAAACATTTTGCAGAAAAAAAACATGATTCAGGTAGTTCGGAATATTGTTAATGAAGCGGTTGTAAAATATAAACACAATTTTAAGGAATTAATTTTTTTCCTCTTCCTCAGTTTCTCCGTTTCCTCTTTTTTTCATTAGTAACCTTTGAAGAATGGTAATGAAGCGTGAAAATATTCATGTTTGATACAAAATAAAATTATTAACTCAAAACAAATTTTCATTGTATATTTTATAAAAATGATATCATTCTTAAATTTGAAATATAAATATCAACCACACAAATAATTTGCTTCTACAGTTGGGGTACAAAAACCTTCATCTGTTCTCAAATTCACCCCATTATCAAGTCAAAGTCACTTTGTATTTTATCTTTATAAAAACACTAGCTCAGCTTCCTAACGCACTAAGCAGACAACTGCATATAAAAGTATACTTAGTTTTGACTAAGCTGGTAGTCAAACCAAAATAAACGTATCTTTCTTTTTAGGTAGCGTTGACGGCGGAGTAAGAGCAATAAAAGTGTTTCTTGATATAAAGTAATTTTGCAACTAGCCTGGCTTCTCTACTAAAGGAGCACCAAACGACTTCACAAAACTGCCGTCGACGTCTGCAGTTGTACTTCCTGCCGTTCGTCTTTAGGTACCTGATATGACAACAAGGTTCAAAATAGTAAAGAATATGTACTAAACTACTATATTATTACTAACTACTACTAACTATATTATTTAGTGTAGTAAGTATTAAGAATAATATATCCTTCGTTTGTTATTTACCCTTAAGCCGGTACCGATCAAGAATTTATTTAATGTATTTGTTGTAATAATAATCAAATTTTGATCACAAGATCGATCAGTGCCTGTGTTATTTGCGCTCGATATTAGTGATACGCGAAAGCACGAGTGGGGAATGCCGCGTGACGGAAATTGTTCGGAATAGCAATAGAATATATG
>JWHW01025543.1:281095-298944 GCA_000931545.1 Papilio glaucus | reverse complement strand
TATTAAAATAAATGCTTATTTTCAAATTCCAAACTATTACTACCATATTTAAACTAATCTTGAATCCATCTATTTTGAGTATTATACTTTCAAAAATGTAACTGTGCTTCAAGAGTTACATAAAATATGTATTATGTAACGACGTGAATGTTTGGAAGTTAAGTCATAATTGTGGGAAATGGAAAACCACACCCTTTTGCCAATGACGCACTTATTTGTATTTCTTTTAGTATTTGCCGATCGTGCTAAATATAATATAAAGAATGCTTAAATACTTAGGAGTAGTAATTCGGAACTCAATTCTCAAAGAGCTATGGAGCGGTCAATGCTCAGAGTCTGTCTGCGACATCGTATCAGATATTACGTGGTTCGCTGCATAAACGAGGTAACTTAATATCTGCCATTTCTCGAAGAACGGACAGTCTACAGGACCTGGACTATTCCAGGCCCTGTAGACTGTGGTGCTATCACCAACTTAGGGCCGGCCGTAAAGAATCATCATCTTTTCATCGACCTTTTTATTATTTCTGTGGGAGGATTAAGAAGTATCGTCTCCTTACAGAAAGGAATAAACGATACGTAACTGCTTTGGCTGTTTATTAAAATAATATTTTCGTTTTGGTAGGTAAAGGACATCTGCAATGAGTTGGAGGTGCGCGTGCTGTGCCACAAGATCCTGCAGAACGTGTCCATACTGCTAGACGCTGACCGCGGCTCGCTGTTCCTCGTCCAGGGCGAGAGGGCTGCCTCGCCTCTCCCTCAAAACGGAAGGTCAGTAACTTTTATATTTAAAATTACGCATTGAATGTGGAAATTAGAGAAAGTTTTCTCTTTGCTTAATATTGTACAATATTCCTAAGATTGTCTTTACATTTTAATGTAGGACTCCATATTTATGATTATATTTATGGTCATAAGTATAAAAAGTATTTAATATTGTTGCTAAATAAGAGATATAAAAATAAGCTAATATTAAGGCTAGCGTTTAGTACAAATCGACGTAGTTCTTCCTACAACAAAAAAAAAGTTCTTAAAGTCTTTGTTAGTAAAGTCTCTGGCGTGAATAATTCAAACATAGCATGAGCACCAAAAAAAACTTAACGATAGGAGTATGTACACAGGCGACAAATGTTTGCAGACGTCTTCTCGTTTCGTAATAATTTTTGTTAATAAAGTTGTGCCCGTGGCACACATAGCGTAGAAGAGGAATTTATTGTCGGCAGACACCGGGTGCTTCGCGTCTCGCAACGCGCGTTTTATTTTCCGCGCCGCTATCTCATAAATTGTGTACACGTGCACGCAAATACAACCGCTGTTCGCTGAATACTTTTCATTATTTTATTCAACTATAGGAAAGATTTTTTGTACTTTTTGCGAGAAGAATTAAAACAAGTCGTTTATCCGATATCGTCGTTTATACAATTGTTGTCTTAACAAATGATTATTAACAGAGCTTATAAGTCCAAGTGTCTATTTGATAGTAATAGAAAACGTACCTAAAGTCCAAGCTGAAATAATGATACACGCACTTTTAATATCGCATATGTTACGTCGAGTGAATCTACGCGATGTAGTCGGACAGAAATTTGTATTAACTATATAATTATGGTTGTACTATTTGTATTGTTATGTAAAATGGAAACTCACTTGTCGTTTGAACTTTAAAAGTTCTACTATAAACCTAAATTTAAAACCCAGGCATCATGGTGTGCGAAAAATTTTCATACTGTTATTAATCTTCTCTTTATTTGTTATCTTATTTTTCCAAGAACTTCTTTTGTGATAACATAAATTTATTTTGAAAGGAAATGCGTAGGCTGAAAATAGAATTATACGAATCCAAATCCGGTGTACGAAAAAAACAAACTCGGCTGACAGCAATATAAAATCACTTGAGTTTACCAACATCCCTTCCGATATAGCGCTGTGACAAAGAAAAATGTAAAGCTAGGTGTATGTGTAAGCAACGTTTTTCCGTTACAGACGATGCCGCATTTTGTGAATAAATGGATCCGTTGGGCTGGCTATCTTGTTCCTCGACATTTTGTGTTTTTTTTATTCCAATGAATTCGAATTGTAGGTAATATGTAACACAAAAATGGACGTTTATGTTTTTACAGAACAATATCCAACGGGGTTAAGATACAAGTTTGCTTATCGACCACTTATTGGCGAAAATGACACTTGCTTAGGTATTTAAGTAAGTAATTTAAGTTAATGTTTCCTTTTTAACAAACTTAAGTTACACAAATGAATGGAATGGAAATTCAAAAAAAATATGTCAACCAGATGGGTGTCATACTAAAGAGAGGTAATATTAAGAGTACCCGTAACCTACCCATGTATATATGTATATGCGGAGATGTAGAGACGAAGTGAGAAATGTGTGTCAGGAACTTGCGAAATTGATGTCTTTAATTTTTACCTATGGCCTGCGAGCTTGAGAGCTTAGCACTAATTATGTTGATCCGATCGCCACTAAACTTCACAGGATTTCCCGCTGGGCAAATCTGACTACGTTTTCTCAAAATTTCATCCAATTCGGGCTATCCGTTTCGGACTATAGGACATTTCATATCAGATGTATAGCCATAGATCGGTTAACTAAAGCTAGCATCTTCACAGTACTTCATACTGATGAAATTTTACTATACGGTATGTTTAAAATTAAATGAGTTTGGTTGAAAATGCAATTATTTTATAATATTCATTCTACTCTGGTTTTAGTAGGGGCGGTGGATGGGTTGTGAATATATTTAAAAAAAAAAGTTGATTGTAATATATTATGCTTTATAACGATCTACTGAGAACTTAAATCAAATGTGAAAAAACCACTCTGTATTTATAAATAGTAACAAAACAATAACTGCCTCCTTCATACTTATAAACTTGACTGCGCGCGAAGGAGACGGACAGACTTTTCATGACGCATATGCAGTGCGACGTCACGCAACGCGCTAATCACAGGTACTACACAAGCGCATTTTGTGAATGTGTGAAAATGCCAGCTTTAGTAACCGACCTATACCGAGTCACCGAATTACTGTCACACAAGTTACAGCTGCATATTGACAAGTGCACGCATCCGTAGCGCCATGCGCCTAATTGAGTTGAATATGTGAAATTTCACTGACCCAGAATTAATAAATATCACGCGTACAACTTGCGAAACAATTACTAAAAGTAGAGGTTTTACCGAGCAAAGCGGACAGCGAGAGAGTACTCGCTAGTAGGTAAAGCGGGGTCCGAGCTACTTACTCGCTTCCTTAGGTCAAACGCTCCGTCGAGCACTCGACGCAATGTTTATACGCAACGCACCGAGTACAGAAGCCGAGAACACTGTCTCGCCCGCTTACTCGGTACGTGTGATCTAGTCATAAGCACGCTCGTTAATTGGATTACGTGAGGAAGTCACTCTTGCCCACCGAATTTCATTATGTGCTGCCTAAAAGGCGACCTTAAGTACATTTAATCCAATAGAATACAATCAAACGGAGTTTCTGTAGAGGAAAAAGTCTTAGGTGTATATGATTTACTTCATTTTAGATGTTAGAATTTAAACGTAAAGATTGAATAAAAGTCAATCTTAGTTTTTTTTTATAGTTGTAGTTTCGTGCATTACTGCTTTGCCTTGCTTTAAATCTCACTAATCATTTATTAATCTTTATTCTCCTCTCTGTTCCCAAATAAAATATTTATTTTCTGAATATGGGACAGAATTCGTACGTACCACGAGTTTTTTCAATGCCGTCGGACTGAATAAGTCTTTCCTGTATCTTTTTTTATGTCATTTATATATACCGAGCGTACCCTTTGTTATTTTTATGCAAATGAATATTTACATCACTTTACGTAGTATTAAGATTGTATAACGTTTAAATTATTATTTTCCATTTTTAAATACAATTTGAAAATGGAATGGAATTACAGCTTTATAATTTTTTGGAAAACTGTTTTTATGTTTTGATATATCCACTTATAAAACAAAAATTGTGTATTCTAACGCATCTAGGAGATATGAGTATTTTCTTCTTTTCAACCGATAGTCGTCCACTGCTGTACATAGGCCTCCTCCATTGTTTCCACAAAGATCTATATGATATGGGCATATAAGGTCCCAATTTTGTCAATACTCTGATGTGTCTAAATTTACTACCACGACAGTTCTCACTGGTTTTAGTACAATATTAATATTATATACTAGTGGTCCGCCCCGGCTTTGCTCGGGTAGCCGTTTCGGAATATATAGGGAACGTCGCCTTTTAAATACGCAGGTGCATACCTGTAAAAAAATATCCCACTGGAGCGCTACATATAGCTTTTCCTAGCTAATATAAAGCTATTCCAGACTATCTCTGCACCAAATTTCGTCCAGATCCGCTTAGCCGTTTGTGCGTGAAAGAGTAACAAACATCCATACATACAAACTTTTGCATTTATAATATTAATATAGATTGTACACACTATACAAGACTATCTTAATTCATATTATAAATGCGAATGTGATTTCGGTAATTGACTTTTTTAGGATAGTTATTGTCAGAAGGTTCTTATGAATTAAAATATTAAGAAAGTTGCGCGAATTTAACGACTATTTTAACTTCACGCGTTTGACAGTTCGAGCGATTTTTTAGATAAATATCAATTTAATTCCACAATTTTTTAAACATACGAATAGACATGAATTTGTAAAACGAATTCGATTAAATTAAAATGCATGGCGAATGAAACCGCGGGGCACTGCTAGTTGTGATTTAAAAACGCAGATAGATTTGGTTTTAACGTACATATATCAATGCTGTAAACTATTAAAACACATAAAAGCATCTATATTACAAGTGACAATAAATTGTTTCACATCTGACTCTTTAAGTTGAAGTTTATAACTTCGATTACACCGCTGATAAAGTACATAGCTTATTACATGACAAATATACTGTGGTCGCATATAACTTATGAACACATTATTGTACGAGTTTTATTACAACTTACGTTTTTGTTTATTACCATTTATTTGGCATTGATCCAAGTCACTTAACTAATCGTACCAAATATACCTTCTTCCATATTGGATAAGGAGCAGACAAAAGGCTTTCACTGCGCAATCTGTCTTCGGTTACACACTCCATTTGACCATTACAATAATGTATGCGTCGGTTCGGTCAATTTATAACTTTAACGTGGGAATATTAATCTTAGGCTTTACGTATTGCACTATTCGTAAAGTTATAAGTCGGCTCCTCATAAATTTGAATGTCTCGTTTTAATTCAAAAATTTGTAAAATATTGTGGTTCTACAGACTACAGAAGAAATGTTGATTCTTAATTATTTGAATTTGTTAAATGTAAAATTTTATGTTCTTACCTCTTGGTTAATTTGTTTGGTATTAACGTCAATGTATTTTGTGTTTTAAAGTGAGTGGCAGAGTTGGTAGGGGACGCCCTAGGAGAACTTATATCGATCAGATTAGTGGTTTACTTAAAAAGGGCGATATAAGGAGCACCCATAACCGACGAGCATGCATGCGTAGATGTATGAATGTAGAAGAAGCGAGTGAGGTGTGCCAGGATCGCGCCAAATGGAAATCCATAATCTCTGCCTACCCCTCTGGGTGACGGGCGTGAGCGCATATTATTATTATTTTGTGTTTTTGATTTTATTCACAACTAATTATAAAAAGATTAAAGGCTATGTTTGCGTTAATACTTACAAACAAAATCTTTCGTGCCTTTTAATTTTGATGTGGCTTGTGTGGGGTAAGGCCTCTTCTGATTCATGTGTAAAGGCAGTTTTTGAGTTTATTTCAATTTGATTTGATATAAGCATATAGAATATCTATAGTACAAATTATAAAACAGCCTACCGTTTTAACTATAAACATTAAATTATAATAATAAACAATAAATTTAACTCAAAATTTAATAACATTATTTACTCGATTTGTTTTTTGTTTAGTACTTTATAATTATTATATTTTGTTTATTAATTATATAATATTTTAAGCTCTGCTAAAAATGTTATATTTTGGATAATTAAAGAACTCATTCCAACACGTCTGTTGACAAAATACTGAAACTTCTGTTGCATTTCTTAGGTGTATTAACAATGTCAGATAAAACATCGAAATGCCAATGTTCTGTATCCCACAGAATGCGGTGCCACAATACAATGTTTCGAGTCTTGAGGACATTGCCAAGGCTACAGGGAACAAACAAAGGGCGCCTGAGTACGGGCAGATGCTCCGATATTGTACATTAATATTATGTGTAATATAGTTACATAGCTACGTTGATATTGACGTACAATTTGTTCCACTGGTTATAACGTTATCTGACCTCTGTTCTTGTTTGGTTGTAAACAATTCTCTCACCGATAGTAATTAACCGCTTACATAATTATTTTTAAATTATATTTAATTTATTTAGGACGTGATTATAAATGATTTTTTTTTCTAGGGATGGATTACACGAATCGTTTAAATTCGTCCTACTCGATGTTCTCTTTAATTTACTTTTATGTACTATAGTATTCGTTCACGTATAGATCAAAAGTGTAACAAACTAAAATAAAATTGAATCAGTTTAGTAGTTTTCGTGACAAATAAACATCCTCATAAACTTTTAGGTTTCCTCATATTATTTATAATGCTTATATTATTAGAAAGATAAATGGGATTTAAAACCAACCAATTTAAGTTGTAGTATATTTCATTTCATCATAATAAAAAGCTATATACCAAAGCTAGCTACTAACTAAGCGTAGTGTAGTTATACAAAGTTATTTTGTGTACGTGATGAGTAAAAACATTATAAGCTGGCAATTCTGTATTACTGCACGCCGCCTAGAGCGTTATTATCTCTAAATCCAGCAAACGACAAACACGCTCTGCATACTCGCGCAAATAAGGTGCGTGAGCTGAAAATTATGTTAAGTTTAACTACTACCGAGATATTTGCAACGTAACATTGTAATCAGTTAATACACCGCGTAAATGTATGATAAAAATCCGTCTTAAATTCTTCATCTACCCGGGTATAGTAACAAAACAAGACCGCAATATGGTAAGGATACAAATTTGATTACTTTTTAGTAGTAGCAAAAGGCAAACTAGCATGCGGGTCACCTTATGTGACGTGATCACCTCTACTCATATACAGAACGGAGCATTCACAAGAACCTTGGCGGAATTTTCGCAGCAGAGAAGTGTTTTACGTGCTCCAAACTTTTACTCGTGCGAGATAACTGGCCTGTACATCAACACTGATATGAGCTGTCGCAATAGAAAGAGTGAGCTAACGGTATATTTAAGAACCATGTTAATCATAGTTTGATTAATTTCCTATCACCTGGAAATGCCCACCATCTGGAAATTTGTCCGTAGTCAGTACATTCCAACCAAACAAAAAGTAAATATTGCAGCTACAGAAAAGCGTTAATAAATAAAGTGCTTTAGCTTATTTCTCTCATTACCATAACTCATGCAATTATAATATTTTTCCAGTTTATTATTTGCACAAATGTGCTACGTAATATACAACTCAAAAAAGTGCGTATTCACGGTAACGGTTACATATTTATTCACTACCGTAATATATATAGCCATATAATATTATGTATCTATGATAACCTGAATATTCAACTTTGTATCATTATTGTTATAAAGTTATCTTACTCATATAATGCTCACGCAACATCAATGAATTTATTACCTTATGTATTTTTTAATTGTAACCTAATTAATGTTTTATTTGCAAATAAGATACAGGGCTCATGAACACCTGTTTCAAGGTGTTATTTCGTTAAGGCTTGTTACTCTTTTGTTCTTCTACAACTGTGTATGTATTTTACGTCGATGTTTATTTTAGTTTAGTTTTATTTAACGTATTAATTTTAGTCTTAGTTTATCATTTTTTTGCTGTAGAACTTAAACAAACTCCGACAGCTTTGTACTCAAAATAAACTTTTTGACAGCCAAAGAAAAATAAGCTCGCAATTCTCGCGTTAAACTTTATAAACTTTGCTCGCTTAATTGCTTGTCGCTCGGCTTTAACGTCTTTAATTAACAGTGTTGTTGTTTAGCCCTCTGCGGATTAACATTTGACTCCGTTCCTAATTAGCTCATTTGTATTTTAAGGAAATGCCGCGTTTAAAACTTATCCTTCTTAAATTATTCCTAACTGACGGCCGTCATATAAAACGGACCCGATTTCTAACTGGATATAATGTAAAGAATTTTATATCAATTTTCGGAATACCGTTCGCTTTATTCATATCGAGTTGGTTATGATATTGTTTGTTAATTGCGATGTTATTCATTCACTAACAGATCTAGCTAAATATTTCTCTTCTTCCTTTGACCACTAGTATTTTGCAAACATTACTTCGCTCCAATTGGAAAGGAAGGACGACGATAGTAGTACCAGGATAACATGACCTAAAGATCATATCTTAAGACTACGAGGCACTATCTTATAGCCTTCTTGAATTATACAAATCGAGTGATTGAGATTAAGTTAAGAAAGAAAGAAAATGTCTGCTTCTACAATATTATTGACAAAAATAAAACTGTTTACGTCCAGCCAAATAACCGGCTCTGACTCTAAAAACACACTTTATATGAGTTTTCAACCCATTATATTTTTTATGGAAAAAGGCTCGTCTAACAACAGCAACAGAGGAACAAGCACGCTGTTCACCTGATGTTAAGTGACCGCTACCCATAGGCATATCTGCTTTTAGACAGGAGGTAGGAAAAAGATGTTTTCTTTCCTTTTTATCCCCTCCTTCGTG
Source organism: Papilio glaucus (assembly GCA_000931545.1). NCBI lineage: Eukaryota > Metazoa > Arthropoda > Insecta > Lepidoptera > Papilionidae > Papilio > Papilio glaucus. Next base: position 290,153 of record JWHW01025543.1, on the reverse strand, counting down.
CAATTCTCTTCAACTTTCTATCATTTCCCTATTAGGAAAAAACTACTGCAATTAGGCTTCCTATACATACATGTGTATTTTAGATTTCGTGAAAACTTTGAAAATGCCAAATTTCACTCATCTCCATGTTTAATGATCCCGAAGTATTCTACTACATGTTTTAATGTATAGTTTGTATTTCAAATATCATACATATACATGCGTATAACAGTACCGCGCGAAAGGCCAAAATATCAAAGGCCAAAATAACAATAAAGGCCAAAATAACAATAAAGGCCTTGGACTCAAGTCGCATTTCTTGTGTGAACGAATTTACACACAAAGAAAAATGTACATGAACAATTTACACGAATTTGCACTCAAATGAAAAAAAATATATAGTACATGACTTAACAAAATTGCTGGGAGGGTTTTAGTTACGTATCGTGCGTGGGAAAACTTCGAATAATTCGTAAAAGTAAGACGGGGAGGTAAGGTCATCAATTTTGCTCGTTTAACTATAACTGTTTTACGCCCGGTTTCTGAATGACTGATTAACGAAAAAATTAGCTAGTTAGCAGTCATGATCATCATTTATTTTCTTTCTCTTTTAGAAACTGAAATTCTGTTAACTTGGCAGGAGTTTTAGTTGAATAAAAAATTGAGAATATTTTCAGAAACCAGGCGATGAACTGCTATTAGAAATGTGATCTCTAACATCATGTCGCTTCAGATATTCGAATAAATTGATTACTATAATTATGATGAAAACTTTTTGTGTCAATCGGAGTCCACCCTTTTATTAGTCATGGCGTCGAGTTCAAAAGCTCGAATAGACCGATCTATAAAATGGGATGATTTATTCACCTTACATCTGACTTTGTGCAGAGGTGAATTGGAAAAGGGGATTTTTAAAAGGAGATTATATTTATAGATTCCATTTTCCATTTTTTTATAAAACATAGCTTTTGAATAAGTAGATGTATAAAGATTAAGCCCTAGTTCTAGATATTTTGTTGTTAATAAATCCCCTGTATCGAAATTTCATTCTTTTTATGGCAACAAAATGTGGTTTGTCGAATATTTAGAGAACTCTTAGGACTCCTTTAGTGATTAAATGTCTCAATGCGAATGACGCTAATTAAACTTTGCACTCATAGCTTATGTTATATTTTATGTACTTAATATATTTGATATTAAGTTTATAGCAAGTATTTAATTTATTTTTATTATATAAACTATTTAAAATCGCACTAGAGCCGTGTGACTGTGGCCATTCTGCAATCCTGCTTCCAATCTCTCAAACAATCTGAGCTCTCTTATATCACATAGTACAACTCTTAATATTGCTCTAAATAAATCTAGTGAAAAAAATTGTCTGATGAAATAGTCTGTAACTTTGTTTGTTACTGAAATACGAATGTAAAACATTTGGCTTAGGACATTTTCTTACCGCTTATAACTTTTCTATTTATGAATTAGATAGCCTCACTCACTAAGAACCTAATTTTAAATGTAGAAAATAAATCGTGGCGCAAATGTGAGACGCGAAGGAAGTGGATAAATCGATTGATGTAGGTACATGAGAGTCACTTTGCACTAACATCACTAGACCAGACCTATGCATTAATGCCAATGGTCATGAGATTAATGCACGTATCCCTTTATATATATAAGATAAAAAGGTGCAGTTCTGAGCACGATAAATTTTTAATTTATTCTAATTTCGAATTTCGCGAAACGTATATTACACAGAATGTCGGGAAATGACGTTAACCTAACTTACCTGTAGCATGTGTTCCGTTTTACATGTTAGTTCCGAAATTCCTGTATGTTGGCTTATTATAAAACTAAGTGCCCTTGTCGCGTTCGTCTTATTGAACCCGATGAATTCAAAAATAAAGAAGGTTTAGGATTGTAATTCATTAGATTTTAATTCCATTCCCTATATTCTTTTATTACTCACCTTTTATGACACCCAAGTAAAGAGATGATGGTGCTATTCTTCTACAACGGTACGATTACGATTAACTCGCCTCCTGTGAAATGTGGTCTTAAATAATTGTTTTCATATGTTCAAAATGAAGGCTTATTTATTATACAAAACCGCAGCACATTCAAACTGATTAACTTATATAATATTAATTAACGTCTGACTGAGTTGCACAATGTTGCCATTTAATTAGCTTACAGCTGTTACATTATCAAATAGTTGCGAGTGTTTATATTGACTCATTGGACCAAAAATGTAAATAATTTTAATACTCTGTGTATTGAGTGTCTGTAATTCTCAATTGAATTCGACGAATAAACTCAAAATCTTTTTTTTTAAATTAGGGTAAGGGCACCCTTACCCTAAATTAAAAAGAAAAAGATTATCCTGCAAATACTATCCTTACCACGGCAAGTGGGTTCCCTAACGTTAAGTGAGCACCGAAGTCCATGACCATCCACGACACCAGAGTAACTGCTAATGCGTTGCCGGCATTTAAGGAATACTCTTTAATTAAAGCACCCTAAGTCGTATTGGTGGCACAGAACATTCCACAACACTGTTATGCGCGAAAACCGTACTTTTGTAGGAATACACACCTTAATATCTCTATTAATTTTTTTATTGAAAAAGTGTTTCAAATATTGACAGCTTTACAGGGTTGTAAAAAAGGGTTGAATCCGAATTCATTGCCTTTTAGTGTATCATTGCCTTTTTTGATACTGTGCTTAAAAAATTACCTGACGTGACACTTATCACCTGTTTTATCTCAACTTTGAAATTGTCTCATTCTGAATAACTTGTTTTTGAGGATTTAAGTGTACTTAACTTGTTTTTAACCTCCGCGTTATGGCAATACGTCTGCTGTCTAGATTAAATATTCTTTAATAATACTGACTTTTTAAAAAAATATTAATGGACGTAAAACGAAGGTATAATTAAGTGAATATAAAACGAAAAGAACACAATAAAAACGCGATAAAATCAGGTACATTATAGCGTCAGTAGTTTTAGTTACCTAATTATTGTAAGTAGTAATAGTTTAAGCAAATTACTAAGTGGATATGTTACACCATTTCATATATTCTGCACCGCGTATTATATATATAGTAAGGCAATATCCTAGTAGCCGTATAAAGATCTCTCTATATATTATTTATGTATGTATATAACGTCATCAAACTTCTGCTACACTCGTCGCGATTTAATTGAACGTATTTTTCTTGCTATTTGTCGATTGGCAAATTCCCGGGACACTGGCAATTCGATTTCGCATTAGTCTATCGACAACACTTCATTGCTTGTTTATATCCGGCTAATTTAATCGACTGATTTATTTGCCTCTCATTTAATTCGCTAATTATTTGCGGAATGAGAAATTCATTTATCACGTGTTTTGATTTTACGAGCCTTTTTAAGTTTAATCACTTTATATTCGATTGATTGACATTAATGTATGTATTACTGCATTACTTGAAAATCCGCTGTGCATTTTGAAAGCAATTGCATTAATTAGTGCCGGTAATGATCGAGTAAAATGGAGGTAGATTCTTGCAATTTTATTGATAGTCTTGTTAGCGTATCTATAGTAAAGATTTAATCATCTTTTAATTAGCTCTAGTAACAGTATGAAAACTTACTATTTGATTACCCTTCACCCAAAGTAAACATTGAGATAGCGTCATTCAGTAATATTTCATATAGGAATTCAACTAGTCAACTTGCTCATTTTAAATAACAATAGTTCAATATTCTGTCTTATAGTAGAAATCATTAAGACCTTGTTTCATGTGTACAAAATTATGTGCGCACAAATTGTCAGTTTCATCAAACGAATATGTTTCTGAAATAAAAACATTTATCTTTTATGAATTTTCAAGGGATACTTACTTATACAAAAACACATATTGCCCATTACATGGAAAAAGGTCAAGCAAAAAGAACTTTATATAAATTACTGCGCTTCGTTTTAAGAATGGCTTTTGTATTATGGTAATACCTCGGTAGGATTTGCTTTCCGTAATTTATGTGACACAATAATTCCCTAATGTGTATCTTTTCAGTGAAGTCTCCTTGGCCCTAAAAGGCTAGATTTATTGCGTGTACTTTGATGTAAACCGGACGACAAATTTGGGTTTATAAACACGAAACGTTATCTCCTTTCGGTCGCTCCAAAATGTTTTATACATTTCGTTTTCAGAGATGACTTAATGAAGAAATTATACAACATTTAGGGGATTTCACCGTTGAAAATAAACGCGATTAGTTCGACCTTAATGGTTTTTAATACCGGTTTTAGGGTTTAACGACGATATTTCGTAAGGAAAAATCTTATAGGTTCGCTCGAACAACATGCAACACGCGTCAGCAACATTGCTTATTTGAATTTTGAACAGTTTCGACGAACTTTTTTTCATTTATTTTTCTTGTTCAATTTTTAATTTTATTGTTGTATATTATTGTTATGATGTAATGTAAGGATGTATTTTTGAATTATTTTCGCGGCTGTTTTGAGTTTTCAATTTTGCCTATGTTTTTTATTCGTTAACTCATTAACTACTTGATGTTTTTAGGAACTCTAAAACTCTTGGTGATACGTAATGAGGTTTTAGACTATCAGTTGTATATGAGTAGGGTATAACAAGATGTCGTAACTTTTACAGCCGTTCACACTACCGTCACTACCACATTTAAACATTCTCCTATTTTATTCTAAATCTTCTCTCACTCGCTTTTTCCACAATCTTACATCTACCTAACCCAATACGTCTATTATAGGTTCCCTTAAAATCGGCCTACTTTAGTAGTTTATTTGTAACTAACCTATCATGAACATCTTTGTTACCAGATGCCTCGTGTCAAAGCTGTTCGATGTGTGCTCGAAGTCTACGCCGGAGCAGATGGAACAGCTGGAGGAGATCAGGATCCCGTGGGGCAGCGGCATCGTCGGCTACGTGGCGGAGAGCGGCGAACCCGTCAATATACCAGACGCATATAAGGTTTTTATATTTCTTAATATATATGTATCGATCTTTCTATGGATTTCTCCTCACCACCATCATCAGTCTACATAAGTGCACTGCTGGACATTCCATCCCCAGTGCATTTGCCGTATCCAACCATTTCCCATGGATAATCACATTAAACTTCAAGTGATAGTACTAAAGTGTAACAAGCATTTTACCAAACTTTTTTTGGAGGGCTGCGTCAAATAGTGTAGCAAATCACAAGAATGAAGGTTGCAATGCCAACCGTTTGTGGCAAAGGGACTGGATGAGGAAATGATGGGATGCTCCCTTGGAACGACGGGGCTGCAGCAATTTACTCACCAAACTAAACTAAGAAGTATTTAAAGACTCGTGTCCTTATTCTGAAGTGGTAAGACTTTGCTGCATTTGCTGCTGGCTCATCTACTCTTATAATATTATAAAGAGGAAAGATGTTTTATTGTTTGTTTGCAACGAATAAGCAAACACGAAAAGTACTGGACCGATTTCAAAAATTCTTTCACTCATAGAAAGCACTTCTATCAGCGAGCAACAAAGGATATATTTATTAATTGTCTATCGCGGGCGAGCTTCTGGTCCTAATATAATCTCATGTTAACGTAACAGTGAGAATATTTTAGCCTAATCTTCAATATTGTCTTTTTTATGGAAGAAATGTTGTTCATTTGATTTTTGCTAAAAATATTTTAGAACTTTATACTAAAACATATTATTATTAAAAAATATTATACTATTAAAAATATAATACTAGCATTTTAAACTGCATTCAAAAGTGTGTCCGTAATTATGCCGCTCACCTAATAGGTTTTAATTGGTTTTTCCCTTGAAATCCTCGCTGCTAACTTAAGCACCGACGTTACATAATTTTCATAAAGTCCGTGATATCTAAATAAAGGCAAAGCGTAATGCTATTTAAAACCACATCGTTTCAACATTTCCCGGAATCCTTGAAATACCTCCCGCTAATGAAAATCCACATTTAATAGCAGCGCTTTAAATAGTAATTTTAACGCCGTGCAAAGGTGACTTCCTTTGTATTTGTTATTTTGTATTACCCATTACGCTTTTAAACATTTTTTCTATTACACACTCTGGGATTTAATGAAATATGAAACTGAAAGCGTCTCTGGCGAGTATAATCATTTTAACCTAAACTTTTTCGTTGTTGGAGATGAATATGATATGCTCTTGTAACTGCTGAATTCCATTCCAAAGTGACTTTTCAATCGCCATGTATTTTTACATTTTAGATATTTCTTTAATTTACACATTTTCATGGAAATGTATTTTGAAGTACTAACACAAAAGTATTCAAATTTTGTTTAAAGTAGGTGTTTTTATATTTTCAAATGACACTAATTCAAATAAGGATTATGGTACAGGAGTAGAAGAAGCGAGAGAGGTGTGCCAGGACCGTGTCAAATGGAAATCCGTGGTCTCTGCCTACCCCTCTAGGTTACGGGCGTGAGCGCATATTTATTTTACAGGAGTATAAGTAGGGATTTCTGTAAATCCTCGAGCGCGTCAGATTTTTATTTTATTTTAAAGGAATATTTCAAGGATAACGTGTTAAGATAGTTTTATGATTTTAACAAGCCCAAGTAACAAAAATCGTAAATAAAGACCTTACACTTTCCCCAATACACACAAATAAAAATGTGATGTAACCTTTTTTCTTTTTACCATCACTCGCCATGACGCTCGAGGATGTTAGCATCGTTGGCTCCCGTGCTATTATGCTTCAATAAAATAAACATTCAAACAATAATGAAATTTTAAATAATAATCAAAAACTTAGGTACTTATATTTTTGTTTAAACTTAACAAAATTTGTTTACTTTTGCACACAATAATTTGATACATTTTTTCTGTGCTTTGCTTTTTTTTGCTGTTTTGCGGTTTATCGCTTTGCATGCGACACTATACGTTACTAAAGGTTATGCTTTTTATGAATACTAATCATAGAGTAAGTAAATAAAATGTATAAAGAAAAACGTACGTAAGCAAAAATGTACGCAGTAATATGATTTTACGAGTGCCATTAAACAATGTAGCACAACGCTTTCATATTTCCCTATTAAAGGTGATCCCGCTTTTGATGACAAGCATTATATAGAATGGGAAAATATTTAAATGATACTATAAGACTGCTAGCCCTATTACAATGCAATAAAATACTGTATGCTGTTAACATATTACATTTCTACAAAAGATTTCATCCAAATTTTGTTGAAAAATTGTTTAAATATAAATACCTTTTTTGATGATATAAATAAACTGTTGGTATTTTAAACGTTACTAACACGTACTGATAATGTTGATCCATGGCGATCTATGGCGTTAGATTTAATATTCATTCGATTAAAATTAGATATTGTTATTCCAGTCAAACATTGTTGATTAAGAAACCGTTAAAAATTATAGGGTTTAGTTTTCCCTGTTACATATCTTTCAAAAAATTACAGCTGCCCATCGTCAAGTCAACTGGCCATACTTTTTTCAACTTTCGTAAAAACTTAATTTTTATAAAAGTCCTTGAATATTTTACTAATACTATCATCATGTACCACTATATCTCTCTCGTTAAATCCTCCACGCACACGTTGAATACTAATGTCTCGGCTACAACTTGATATGTCCTATATTATTCTATTCACGTCTTTGGGAATGATCTGTATATTCTTACGGGTTTTATGATTAGAGATTATCGTAAAAACTCCGATCCAGTTTTAGGACATGTCATCGTGTTTAATATTGAAGATTTCATACATAGTACATTTATAATAAAAATGATTCTATAACTCGTATATAATAATATACGAGTTTTACTTGCATAAATTCAATCTTATGTTTAAAAGCAAACGACCGTTACAAGCGGAAGCTCGTGTGTAGGTACGTGAAAAATGTTTACTAGTACGTTTATGTGTACATTTTAATATCTCTCTTCTTAAACATATCAAACTTGTTATTTGCAAAGACACTTCTGCACCTTTGTATAGTAAAGGACATCATCCATTTTGGTCTTATTCTTATAAATTCGTCTGACTTAGCATTTCCTTATATGGTACTAAAGCTGTAGCACATATGGACCTGATGAACTGAAATAATCAGTTCTAAAAGTTTGACTTTCTACTCATTTTCGATTTCGATTTTCGAATTATTTGAATAAATAAAATACCATAATATTTACAACGAAGTGGATTACTAAACACAAATTAAAGGTTTTTCTATGGATATGGATAAAAAATGAGGTGATGTAAATGAACGGATCGAAAATGTATGTAAACACAGACTTTTAGAATAAAAATAAAATAAAGTAGAGTGGTGCTACAGCTTTGGTGCCGTATAAAGAAATGCTAAGGCATACGAGTTCTATAAGGATAAAGAATTTTTTTTTGGCCGGCAAAAAAAAACATTTGTACCAAAAATGTATGAAACGCGGACGATGTCCTTTGCGTAGTCTGTATTACGTAGTTAAGTATTAGCTATGAAACGAAATGAAAATATTGTAAAAAAATATAACGGACCATTAAATACGGCTCGTAGCAGTTAATGAAAATATATATATATTTTTCGTGATGTGCTACTTTTACAATATGCATAAATCTCTTTAAATTTATTTAAAAATGTTATCTGTTTACATTTTATGTAACCATTGTTGTGCGGTAAAAGAACAATCGGTCAGTTTTATTCACATCTTTTTGGTGAATTATTTTTTTTAGATAAATCGAGATACCACCAACGCAACGCAATGTAGAACAGATTTTTGGTACTATTTTTTTGTGAATTAACGATAACCAACAAAAAATTGTTTGTCGCGTAATATTAGTGACATACTAAAGAAGGGCGTTATAAGGAGTACCTGTAATCGACGAGCATGTATGCGTAGATGTATGGATGTAGAAGAAGCGAGAGGTGTGCCAGGATTGAGCCAAATGGAAATCCATAATCTCTGCCTGCCCCTCTGGGTCACGGGCGTGATTGCATATTTATTTTTTTAATGTATCTTATCTTATAAAAGTCTTACGATTCGAATAATTTTAGGCATTCGAGTGAAGTAATCTTTTTTTTTTTTTTT
>JWHW01025543.1:265604-277654 GCA_000931545.1 Papilio glaucus | reverse complement strand
GACCTTCCATTAGGGTTATAGGGTAGTGACAGCTTATTTCATTTATTTATTTTTCTTTGGACATCGAGTGGATCACATTTTTTATGAAATAAGTTGGCTGATGTTAAGATATAAGCGTTGTTTATAAAAATGCAACAATTAGACTAGTATTTATACAATTAGAATTATTTAATCGTGATAAAGTTGTCAAAGGTACAAACGTTTGAAGTGGTCTGAAAACAATGTTTGTTTAATACTTCAGAACGTAATTTCTCTTCTATTAGTATTGTTTTTGACTGTCATGATTGTGAAATGAATAGAATATTAATAAGCTAATCTTGGTTCCATTAGCTGTTACTATTATAATAATCTAGCTTCGTCTTGAGGGTATAAGGGACTTTAAACCACACCGTTTGATAAATATGACTAAAGTTGTGTTTAATTACAGTGTTTGCATTTAATCTGACCAGTTGTCGTGTAAAGCTTTCGGTGGACATGACAAACCGGGGTGAGAATATTAAGTACGCAGTCTTGCCGCCTTTGTTTTGCAATTATTCATGATCGGTAACAAAGACTTGTAAATTTTATGGTAATAGACTTATCCGTGCGAGCGACTGCGACACATGACCCTCGTGAATAAATTCATATCCTTTTTGCCAATTGTTATGACATGTTTAGGATCAATAGATCACATATCAAAGTGATGTCTCAACAGCTTAAGTCATTATGATGGTGGTGATGAAAGAAGGACGACGAATAAAAATTCTTTATTTTTATCAAACGTTAGAATTTACGTTATACCGGAAGATTTTAAACTAGCGTTGTTATTTAAGAACTTACTGTTTAGACGTTCGGACATCTGATATTCAAATTCCAGTACGTATAATATCAACTTTACAGACAATATAATTCTCACTTTAAAGCAATATTTAAAATGTTATGAAAAGTCGAGAATGGTGATAGTCTTAGGAGAATAGTAATGTTAGTATCTGAATTCGCATACGTTAAGCTCAGATGTTGTATACATTTATGTATGTGATTAAATCATTTTGTCACAGATTGGTGGTCGGTGATAAGATCTCTCTCATATATGTTTCTCAGTATTCGAGCATGACAGTATCAATTACATATATTTAAACTAGATTATCTAGATCATCATTTCTGGATTTATCTAGATCTGGTCGCAATTAGATACAATATACAATCTCCCCCCGAGCCCTCTATGTGTGATGGAGGGCAACTGCGGTCAGTGGTTGCGCGACGCACTCCGGTTACCCTCTCGATCTAGTTCCTACTCAAATAAAGTTTGTCCGATGCAGATGCTAAGTAGGGAATGTTCCAGCTTTGTTAACTTAAATGAAACATTTGATTCAATGTTTGTTGGCGATAACAATAATCAGATCAACTCATCATTACGTCGTGCCATTTTCAAAAGTTGTAGAATGATTTGACTAGAAATAAATCTTTCATTTTTCAGTTTCTTCGATTGAAAAGTAAACGACTAATTAAAACAGAAAAAAAAAAGTTACAATGTAAAAGAAAATAGCGACTGTAGTTAATCTAAAAAAATCTATCGTACAGAAGTAATATACTGAACGAAGAGTAATAGAGTAGATTAATTTCGATGTAGCTGTAACAGACTAATAAACTTGTGTAATTGTATGGATATTGAAAGAAGCGATTTGTGTGTTAAAATTAACTAATAATTTGCTACTGACAGCAATAGTCTGTAATAATTCATAGGACTAATCATACCATTTGACGTAATTCCTAAATTAATCGATGATATCATTCATTTACGACGTTTAATACTATTACAAGACATTTTTGGCATCTGCGTGAGATAATCTGAAACACTCGCGCGTAGGTGTCGGGCTGTTATAAATAAGCCAGAAGATGGGCCATTTTATGTTACTGTAGGTAACAGCACGTACCAAACTCAACAACAGTTGTTAGTGAGGAATAATGGGTATTATTAGTTATGGGTTTTCTCCGCGATCTTTGGAACTCCGTATTAATTTATACCCTAGTAAAAATGTTAGCAATAGGTTTATAAGTAACTGCACTTCTACGATATTTTTTCCTTTCCTCGCGTTGTTTGCTTATAATAATTCAATCTTCATAATTAAGTTATGCTATGCGAAATGTAAGGACGATTACTTTAGTTATATGGAACCTCGGTGACTGCAACTGCTGGTGGTAACGATAACTAGTCTATTACTACTTGTGTGTACATTTTAGAAGTGTGTTAATTACTTTTTAGAAGCGATGTTCGATTGATTATACTCTCGTTGTCTTGAAAACTAAGACTCCAAAGTGTCCGTTGTCTAAACAAAAATATTTTTCTTTCCCTGAGCTCGTTTAATTGTCACACAGGTTATTTTATAGCCAACTTAATAAATCGACAGTTTCACCATAATGCGTCAGAAGTTAACTCCGAACCGAGTTGAAACATTTCCACAATCAAATCTTTGTTTCAACGACGAAATGAAGTAGCGTTTATAATAGAATTAAGTACATCAATACATGACTTGTTATTATTTCAGGACGAAAGGTTTAACCACGACATTGATCAGCAAACGGGTTACAAGACGAGATCGCTGCTCTGTATGCCGATTAAGGATATCAACGGAGAAGTTATTGGTGTTGCTCAGGTATGAAATCTTTCTAATGTAATTAATGTATTTAACGAATTTTTGTGAACGGTATTAGTGGAAGTGGCAATGCCTCGGCGTCATCATGAGAAGCACCGACAACAGCTATTTAGTTGGACGAGCACTATTTAAGATTAAAGAATTAAAGTATTATCATCCATGTCAATGGAATATTGAAGGAATTACAGAGAGAAAAGTTTATTATTGCGAGTTTGTTCAAATATCGACTCCTTAACTACATATAAATATATACTATTAGAAAACTGTATCTCTTATGTCCGGAGAATAATATTTTAGTTACAAAATAGTGTTATTTACCGTTATTTCGAAAGCTTTTGAAAACCTGCTACTTAGCGCCACCGCTTGTGCTCTATTTACTATAAGTTTATATCTAATCGTACAATAATTTATATCTTATAATTGTAGTAAATGATTAAATAATACACATACATTATCCTGAAAGTGACACGTAAATAATATATAAAGGTACTTTGATGTTACGTTCAAATTTAGCTTCAACAAATATTAACTACTTAAATTTATATTCACTATAGATCTTATTTCTCGCTCAATGCAATCGTCTCCCATTATCTTAGTTTTCTATTTGTAAAAAGTAAGCGCCCGTGGGCAAAGGCAATAAATTCAAATTCCACGGAGCCGACAGTAGTAATAAATAATATTATTTTAATTCATCTACTTGTTAATTTGTATTTAATGTAACAATGTAATTAACACATTACATTTGCCTATATATTTCTTGAAACAAACCTCATATGAAAAGTTAAATTAAGTCATACACTTTTCTTAGAATAAAACTTAAAAGTAAAGTACTTATTTTAATTTCTCGTAGGTACATGGATTAATTATTATGACTAATTCACTTTTAGGTGATAAACAAACAAAGCGATGGTCCTTTCACGGCGATCGACGAGAAAGTGTTCGCTTCGTATCTTCAGTTCTGCGGCATCGGTCTGCGGAACGCGCAGCTCTATGAGAGGTCGCAGCTGGAGGTGAAACGGAACCAGGTCCTCCTGGATTTGGCGCGGATGGTGTTTGAGGAGCAGAGCACGATCGAGCACATGGTGTTAAGGATACTCACGCACACGCAGAGCCTCATCAGGTGTCAGCGGGTACAGGTAGGTAAAAAATATTGGGACACTTTACGTTTTTTATTGTATAAGGCAACCAACAAGGAACCAGTAAACCAGCAGCACTAGGAATCGAAGAATAAAGAGCAAAAGGGTAGCTGTGTATGGACATGGTATGAGGAGGGATATGTTGGTAGGTGTAGCCAAGAAAAAATGGATTTCGTGAAAGGTAGATGTGGAAGATGAAAAACTGTGGCAGGGAGATGATGATAATGAATAACGTGTGATACATAATGAACAACAGAATAACATGTATGTACATTTTCAGTATTTTTATGTTACCACCAACACTTTTGCACTCCTTACCGGCAGAAGTCGTGTACTTATGAAACCCGATTTCGCTCCCATTACGAATATTTATTAAGAATATTTTCTTAGCATTACGTTAAAAGAAGCGACGCCTTTATGCATTGCAAGCGATAACTTTTCACCATACCCCAATATAGTTTATGTCATTATTACATTGTCAACAATGCGGCTTAATAGATAGAGATATCTGGACGTAAGCGTTGTACGAATACCGAGCGACGCGAATGATTTTTTTTGCTATAATAACGAATGAACTAATTACTGCTCGCTTATTAATTCAGGTTTAATTTACTTTTAAACTGGTTAAGACAACATACTCTTGGCTCTGAATATTAAGGTAAGACGTTCGTTAAAGTGTATTCATTTCTTTATGGTTATGGAAATAAAAATAAAAACTGAAGTTAATTTGATTTTAATATTAAAATCTGCTTTGAGACCTTAATCCTCTATCGTATATCGTTCGAAACATCCTTTTCAAATATTGGAATGCAAATTAATTTCGGATTATATTCGATATGTTTGCTGAAATTAATTAGACTGATTAACATGCGCCATTGGAAGCGATTTTTAATTACAGTACCCTTAGAACTCTAAACTATGACATTTCAACGATTAAACCATTAAAAAAGTAGTTGATCGGTTACAATTTGTTTGAAATCAATGAGAATTAGTGATAATTGAAATTTCCATCGCGTACATGCTGCAATGAGCATCCGAACATGCTGAACGAATGCTGTTAACGCATTATCTCGTCCATTGCTCGCATTAATAAAGATTATTCCCAATGGCATAATTGTGCAGAAAGTGCAGGTAATCTACTATCAAAAGCCGCTTATATTTCCGCTGATATTATTATAATAATGAATGTAACTCTGATTATAATAAATTCAAAGTAATACATAATTATATCATTTAAATATAATATAAAAAAACGTCATTGAACACACAACTTTATAGACTACAAACTCCACACACGCAAACCGTTTCACCGATTCCTAAATAAGCTATACGCCTAAAAGCCTATGCAAGGGAATTACAGTTTTTTTCCAGTTGTGTGCGTATTTGTATGTGTGTGCCTGCGTGTGTGTACGTATGTGTGCGTGTGTTAATATATGTAAGAATGGTACATTTAAACATGATTTCTTATTTTAATTTCAACAGATGTATGTATATGTTAGAGTTTAACTGTGTGTGCGCTTGTGTACGTAACTGTTCATTTGTGTGTATGTACATATGTGGAACTGATTGATGTATCGTATAAGTGTACTCGGTGTGGCAGATTAATAACACAAATATATTTTAAGCCAGATAAACTGAAAATGGGATAGGTAAATGATCCTCAGTTTCGTTGTATGTTTTGATTTGTAGAAACGATCAAACTAATTTCTTGCAATGAAAATAGGATAACCCGTAAATCTGACAATGTGCATTTATTTTGTTATAAAGATATGGACTTAAGAAATAAAATAACTATCTAAAGTAGACCGCCTCTATAGTTGGGATTGAGCAAATTTTGTCCTTCCGACGCTTATTAATTTGCTTGCTTACTAATATAAACAGAATACAAATCTTATCGTAGTTTATCGATGTCAAACCGCATCACAACTTTATCATTTGTTTTTTTAATGTTATGCAATTGTAGTAATTGTCTGTCTATTTGTTTTGTTTAATTAAAATATTTTTTTTTATCAAGTTCGATATATTTAAGACCAACAATGACATTTGTCGTTATGTTATATCGTGTTTATCGAAACTTTAATCGATCCTCCTCCTAGTTCTGTTAATTCAGAATTTCTCTGGTATTTCTCTTATACGTCCCGAATATTTACATATCTTACAGGATTTAAGTTTGGAAAGAATCCAAATATCTCTTATGGTGTTACATGAGTAGTTTCGTCGCTGCATTTGTAACATTTTAACAAGATTACTTAAATTCTGCAAATGCGCAATTTTGTGTTTGTGACGACGTGTTCTGATTTATGAAATTTTTTTATAACCAAAACGTTTGTGCTTTCTTTTTAAAATTTATTTACATTGCTTCGTCGTGATGTCATACCCGACTTCTTCGTTTTTTCTTAATACTCATTTTCATATTTCAGTTATTTTTTTATTATTGAATAAACTAGCGCTTGACCACGATCCCACCCGATGTTAAGTGGCGATGTGGTCGAAAGATGGCACACACAAGTTTAGTAACAGCCTATTTCACTGTTCTTACACTGTTCTATTACACTGTTCTCTTGAAGACGGAAGAAGAAGAAGTTGGACGTAAACACTGACGCTGGCGACTTGTTCAACTCCTTTGTCTTACGCACGATGAACGAAGCTCCAAATCACTTTTTAGCAGTATACATACTATAAACAATTTACCATAAGTTTTATGAAGCACTTAGTCTGTTGGTAAAGTCGTATAAAATTCCGTACATACGTTTTTCGCGTTTATTTCCGTTCAATAGTAGGACATTCAGAAAAACGAGGACGTGGGGGATTTTGTTTGGAATCTGTTGTTATTTTTATTTGTCCAGATCATACCGTATTTTAATTTTAACACTATTAACAGTTTCCCCTAATAAAGTTGTTCTTAATTGACTACAAACATGACGTCACCCATATCACATTCCATCCGTGAAAGGAAATGTATATCTTACATTTCCTTGTCTGTTTTATATATATTTATCATCCAGACTTAAGCAAAATGTATACTGATTATAAATTTCCAATAGAGCTATTTGTTATATCAGAAGGATCTACTAGAGTTTTGCTTTGGGGCTTACTGGGGGTTTATTATAATTTGAATTTGCCACAAGCCCGAGCTGTCGGTCGTCCGTGGATAGTGTTTAATCAACACCATGTAATGATGATTGAGCTGACGCCCGGGGCCACGGCGCCACGGACTAACTTATCGCGATCTACGGACAAACAGCTGACTGCTAATTGTTATTTATCCAACAACATTTTGTTTATGACTAAGTTTCATTCAATCGTTAAATTGTTTCCGGGTTAATGCCTACTAATATTATAAATGCGAAATTAACTCTGTCTTGTTGTTACGCTTTCAAGCCTAAAATACGAAACCGATTTAAATGAAATTTGGTACAGATATAATTTAAAGCCTGAGGAAGGACATGGCTACTTTTTAATGTGAAAAAAGGGTTAGCCTAACATAATTAAAAATGCAGCCTAATGTCACTATTCCACGCAGACGGATTCGCGGGCTAAGCTAGTTTGTTATATTTCATAGTCAGCTGTCATTGCTATATATTTAGAGATATTGTATTAAATTAGATTGATCGCTGAAGTTCAAAGACCCAGTATACGGACAAACAACTGTTATTCTCCAAACTTTACTGTATTATCCGCACCATAATGGATTTCGCGATTTCAAAATGAATTTTTGAAGTTTGCGAAATGTAATTTAATCCGCTTAAAGTTTATTTACAACATCTACTACCTTCTTTAAGAAAAATGTTTCAAAATGTTAAAAATTAATAACACTTTCAAGCAACTGTGCGAAATTAATATCTGTGCATGCGCGCGCAGGTGTCAAACGTTATACGTACCACTACTACGTAACATACTCGTAATGTACTCACGTACCGACGTCCTTAACCCAGAGGTATAGGCAAAGATTATGGATTTCCATTCGGTTCGTTCCTGGCACACTTCTCTCGCTTTACGTACATTCATACATGCTCGTCGGTTATCTTTATATACATATACTTCTGAGCGTATGTATGAGACTGAACTCCGTCGAAACGGGTGGACTGATTGAGATGAATCTTTTATTATAGCTAAAAGAAACAATAAATTTGCAAGCATCAAAATTTACCATTAAAATGAGTATTTTTAAACTCTTTTTTATCTTCCTTTAGAAGCACAATAATTGAAGGTTGGGCTAGTACGTCTTTAGGACTCCATCTTATGTTATAGATAAAAAAGACGCTAAAGTAAAAACACTAAGCATTATATTTTCTTGCAAATACATCTTAAGGATTAGCGCCAATAGTCCAATATTTAAAGGTACAGGCTGCGTTCATGCACAACAAGGTCGTGGGTTTGAATTCGCCATTCGACTATTATTTCCAAAGTTTAGTTTGGTTGGGAATGGTTAAAATAAGTATTAAAATACATTCCCGAAGAAGGTTGGCGTCAGCCAGGCGGCCGAACGAAAAATAAAATCGATTGTCAAAAACATATTAAATTATGGACTACGTTCGTACTGAACCCACATAAAAAAGTGTCAGGGAGAAGAATACATTTTAGAGATTGTATTATTTTATGATAAAATTAACAATTTTGAAATGCCAAGGCCATGTTTATCTACAATGATAGAGTAGCCAGTAGAATAATAAATCGTCATTAAATAGCTGATAAAATCAATAATGACGACGTCTGCCGCTTATTTGTCGGATGCAAATTACGCGTCGTGTTTATTCATTGATTTCACTCTAGCTCGCGCTTGCTATTCTATTAGCGTCACATTCGGAATTTGATCAACACGTTACGCCAATTACACACTTTATATGCGTTGTTGCGTATGTTTGTTTCGCACCACTGCATACACTGATAGTCACTTTAAAGTACTAAGTAATGCGCAGATATGCGAACGCGAGAGAAACTCACGAAACAAAAACAAACACTATTTTATGTCACTTTTAGTCATTATCAGCCTATATTAATTCATTGGTAAGCATCCTATGCCACTACATGAAGTCCTCTACTACGCTTTCCATAAAATGGTTGGACCATTTCCCACCCGACGCGAGGTCCACCCGTAGAGAGCGCGATCCACCTCTTTTCGTATGTTATTAGTAATATTTGTTTATTTGGCTGTTACTAAAGATTGTACATTTCACTATCTTGTTTGGAGTTTAGAACAAAATCTTTTTGAATAAACTAAAATCTGTATTACGAGTAAGATGGTTGACCGTAGTAATCTGCCAATTTATAAGCAAGCTAAATTGTCTTCTTGGCTTTGTTACTGATATAAAGTTTGCTCCAATCACATATCTTAGTTATTCGCCTCAGTATTTGTCTGATAAATATAAACAATACGACATAAAGTCGACTCTTTATTAGGAGGATCCTTTGGCACTTGCACTGCATTAGTTTTTGGCGGATACTCAGCTGGCTGATTGTATTATCTTCGACAATGTATCGGCCTATTGGATCATCGCCAACGTTTCCGAATTGGTGATGTATTTGCCGGAGAAGCTCAAGTTAACGAAAAATACAAAGATAATATGCTATTCACTCTAGGCAAGATTCTATTTTTGGCGTTCTTTTGTTCGTCCTTAATATATTTTTGCTAACCGTAAATTAATGTTAATACAATTTATTATTACCATAATTAAAATCTCTGTCTATGTAAAATAGGTAACTCTCCTTACACATTAGCATGTCTTCTGACAAAGGCCTCCTCTCAAGATTTCCACTCTAATTTTGAACCCGACGGTTGAAATTGTCTGCTAGCTTTTGTATCTAATAATCTAATAAAAAAAGAACTTTTTATAAAACATAATTAAAATTGTAAAGTAATTTGTCAAAACACAAACTTACTTTAACCCTTGCGTAATTTAACACGAGCAACAGCGAAATCGAGAACGATCTGTTTTACCTCAAAACCCCGGGGAAATCACATGCAAAAGGCTCTGAAAGTTTTAACAATTTTCATTACATTCCTCGCGACTCGTGTTAACACGATTCGCCCCTCGCTTATCGTAACACCATTTGAGCTATTTTCGGTTTCGTCCATTACGCTAAGAGCACCCGAATATTTATTTTGAATCGCGTTGGATAACAATGGAGTTCCTTTAAAACGTCTGAACATTGTAAAAATAGATGTATTTTATCTTTGTGCTCTGGCTTTAAACAAATATTTATGGTAATAAAACATTATAATGTTATTATTTAATAATTCTAATTTATGTATAAGATATTCGTTTATAACATGAATATTTTATGTGGAAATATTTTCATAAAAACCTAAACAAAATAAATATATTTATAATGTATTTAGCTTTTGTAGAAACAAAATATAAATTTCTTCACCCTAATAATTTCACTAAGTCCTGTCGCTCTGCCCACCTCGCATAGAAACTTACTATTTTCGTTGTTTATTTCTTAATTTAATTTAAATAAATTATAAATTATACAATGTTTGCAATGTTTTTTAATTAAATTTCGTTGATGCTGTAAGTAGGGGTAGGGGCTTACTTATTTTATTTGTAAATCTAAAAAAAAGTAAATCGCAGAATATTGATATCGACTTAAAAAATAAAATAATTACCGAGACTATAAACATAACTTCTTTCGTTTTCTTTCATTTCCATCTATACTTTCTTATGAATGAATAACGCAAACAACAAAGCGCAAAATAAAAATAACAGTTCAAGGATTCTCCTTGACTCGAAAAGATTATTACTGACACCATTGGATCACGCGTGACGTACATCCGCTCGCGAAGCAAAGCGCGAAATCCCCAAGTAACATTTTATTGGATCATTTCCAAGTAAAACTCAATCATGGGGAACAATGTGCGGCCAGCGGGCGCCCATTAATGGAACTTGAATTTGTTCTTGCTGAAGTGGGCACGCACAATCCGTGCTTGATTGCCAATAAGAACAATATTGGTATTGACAGATATGACGACAATGCTAGTATTTTTTTTATATTAATAGTTTATGTAAACCTTATTTTACCGATCGCTTTACCGATGTAACGACTCAACCGATCATCGTGAAATTTTACACACGCATTACCTTAGAAACCAAAAACAACTTATTGACATTCACTTATAAATGCCAAGCAAATATACGCAAAATCAAGTTGCAAAAATTTCAGCGAAGAAAATAAGAAACAAATGCGTGCGAAGCCGCAGGCAACATCTAGTAAAATATAAAGATTTTAATTATACTGTTGGGTAGTATATTTTCAATATAATAAAAACACATGTAGATGAATACATAATACACGCTTGCATTTATAGTATAGTATACAACTACACGAAAACAATGAAGACTTCATCTGTAAAATCCAACTCGAAACACAACTAGTGAAGGATTTTTAGCATCTGTATTTAGTTACGGCATGTTCAGGTCAGGTCCGCAGTCAACCAAGTTCAGATTTGTAAAATATTTCTACCGTTTTAAAAAAGTATCCACTCTCGTTTCTCGTTTTGTACAGAATATATTGTAATTTCTTAATGGCCGTTATTTCAAATTGCAGTGCTTTCTCCATAGTATTTAGTTTTTAAGTTCTTTGTTTGCGAGTAAGTGATTCAAAGCAACCGTAAAGGGAATCGGAGCGTCTTTACGGTCAGTTGAAGAGGGAGACAATAACATTACGGTTTAATATTTTTCTTAAAAACATTAACAGCGTAAAGACGTGTCCACATTGAACAGAAATGTGATAAGAGAATTTAATATCTTTAATCATGCTCGTCAGTTACTGGTCTTAATACAGCTTTTCTTTATGCATGTAACCGCATGTAAATATATGCTTCATTTAGTTGACCACTTTTGTTAGAAATTAGATATTATTTACTGTATCGAGTTCGAGTTTCACTATTTCGATAGAGTGATTGTGTCTGGTAAGCGTATTTTGAGTAAAATATTCAGTATTTCAAGAACTTATATAGGATTAAAAGTTGCACCCATATAGTTGTAACATATAGTATGTTAGTAGTAGAAGTGCCTTTAGTAACTTAAGGATGTTATACCACAAGGGGCCTTTTAGTGCCGGTCATTTTATTGTTATAGAAATACAAAGCCTCTTCTTCCCACCGTGAAACATAATTTTTGTTACCGTTTTATAAACTGTGCATTCCCATTCGGAAAAGAGAATGAAGTAAACAATTTCGTAATAAAATAATGATTCTATAGTTTTTATAACGTATTTTTTTTTGTGTCTGAAAGGTCACTGTTTGCCTTGAGGAGGCATTTACAGCTACACCGGGCTC
>JWHW01025543.1:249867-260433 GCA_000931545.1 Papilio glaucus | reverse complement strand
AGCATCTGCCGCTGCTAGCTCGAGCTTCGCCCAGCTGTGGATATTTGTTGGCTTACGATGATGGCATTCATTAGTGTATTTTGACCAATTTTCGAATTATCTTTTTAAATTGCTCCTTTTAATGTATAAGCTGTATTAATATACAGTATCAGATTCTGTTCGAGTTTTTTGCGTGAACTAGTTTCATAACTCTCCCTCCATCCATCCCCTTACAAGCTTTTAAGTTTGTAGTATTAACAAAATAAGGCGATAATGTTACGATAAAGCAATAAAATTGCATATAAAAGAAAATATTTATAAAATTGTTACAAATTGTAATAATTTTGCCGCTTCAATATTTCTATAGCATAAATAAATACGTAGTTACCGCCGAAAACCGGTTTTTGCAGGTGTCAACATTATGTATAAAGATGCTTTTTATTATCTTAAGATATGTACGAAAGTTTCCATCGTTTTGTTGTTCATTAAAATCCACAGATCCTTATTTTATAAAATTACAAGCACCATGGGGTCTTTTTAATTGGTTACGAAGCAGGCAATTACAAACTGCTGTGAAACTTTTACCGAGATTACGATGACGATTAAATGATTTTTGTTTATAGGCAAAAAGTCAATGTAGTTATTTACTTATTTGTTCCTGTAATATGTAATTAGTATCTTAAATTATTGATAAGTATACTAAAATATGTTAACAGTATTAAGCATGTACCTTCCAAACCTCACGTCACTATGAATTTATTGATTTACTTTACTCATTTTTAAGTCATGTTTGTTAAATATAAAGTAGAGCTTGACATCAATCTTAGACAGTGATGTGACTTATGTTTAGTATCAGTATAATACAAAATTAGAAAAAGTCGGACGCCTAGTATCTTGCCCGCTGCCTCTATTTAAAAATATGAAAAAAAAAGAAATAACCTTTTAAAAAATTTAAATTAAACTAATTTTGCCGGTTTTACGGCATTTATTTAATGTTTTAGTTCACGACATTTCGCCGCTCGTGCCCATGACCGCTGTAAAGTACTCGAAACGTAGGGAATAAAACATGAAATAAACGCTACAAAATCAATTTTAGATTAATTTCAATGTGTATTCGCGTAAATGTAAGAAATCATTACTCTTAAATAATGTTTAACTCCGCGTCATAAAATTGCTTAATATTAAACCGTAAAAGCCTCTCGAGACAATATTAGCCGGTCTCCAGCAGAGAACCGGAGTTGAGAGCTCTTACCGATGTGGCCGAGAATATTTTTTCTAAAACTTGTTTTTATAATCTTATTCTTCATATTTGGTATTTTAAAATATTTCTATTGATTTAATTCAAATTCTCTGTGCCAATATAATGTCGATTAATATATAATAAATACAAATAATAACAAACGTCGCAATTGTCGTATTGTCCGGAGTGTCATAGGGGTCAGTAGGGCTTATTGTTTTTTCTTAAATTAATTATTGCTTTTTAAGTAATTATAATGTTGAAATATCACGAAAAATATCTATTAATGATTTATTACATTTACGCCAATTGAAAAATATCTAAGTTTTGTCTCACTAGTTTAATCCGTAGTTTTAATTTTAGAAGTAACTCATTGGTATTTTTGCAGACAGTCAACATCGCTGACGCATACCTGGACGCAAGGTTCGACCCCTCGGTGGACGAAGACGCTGGTTTTAAACACAACACCATTCTATGTATGGCTATCAAGAATTCGGAGGGAAGAATTATAGGCGTCATACAGGTAAACCTATGAAGAAACCTTTTTACTCAAAAAAATTTTAACCTTAAGCATAAAGTACGATATAGGGGAGAAATACTAATGATTAAGATTCCGCATGATGTGAGTGTGCTTTAAAAACTTATATCTGGCTGTCTCAACAGAAGTTACGGTCGTGAGTGTACATTTAACGAAAAATAAAGTTTGTACTTTATTTTTCGTAATTAACAGTTAGATATTTTTAAGTCATCCAAAAATTTAAAATGTACTCTCAGAACTCTAGAGAGCAACCAAACTCATGTTATAGTGAACAATGCAGAAACTCTGCGGAATGGAATTAATGAAAAATTCAAAGTTTTCTGTACATGTGTAATGGCTTTTGCTCATTGCGGTCGGGCGCAGAGCAACGAAGTACACTCGAACGCAAATGTCTTAAAGACACCAGGAAAACATTATTTATACTTTTAAACTAGAAAATGGATATACAAATGTCTAAACCAACGATGAAACTCACTGCAACACAGGATTTTTTTATTTAATGTTTATACATATGTCATAATAGTGTAGGTTACGGAACATAAGTGCTGACTAACGCGTTGTACCCGAAATTAGCGCTCTCAATCTATGTCTTCTCGTGTCATAGACATTGAAATTGAGATAATGATAGTATGCAAATGTAAGTCTAATTCACTTTTTTATGCCTTTCAAAAATAAATTTTAATGCCTCGAAAAACTTGAAAATAATTTTAACATCATTACCTCCTATAATTTATCTAGCATCTGTCATGTTAATTAAACATTTCATAACAGTGGCAATTATTTTAATTTGAAATGAAATTTAATTCCTATTGTAATTTAAACATTTTCAAGTGTCGCTCAGTTATTCAATACGTATTAAATAACTGCGCGGCAAGAATGATTTCATTACAATAAATTTTATTCTCAAATAATTTACACACATTTTTAATTATTTAAATAACATTCAATAAATATGCACGCCTTCATTGTAAAGCTAGATAACGCAACAAAATTCAATCCATGGCATTAATTATGTTAATTATTCTAATTAGTGGTTTTGATAACGATGCGAAATACTATAGAGAAACAGTGTTTAATATAATTTTTGGTTAAATAGTTTTGTTATTGCAAACACATCGTTTACACAAGTTCTTAGCAAAGTAAAATAATACAATGAAGTGAATACAAATCTTAAAATCGATTTAGCCAATTGTACAATTCATACCGTTATCCACGTATCGAAGAATGCAACATACATAATTAACGCGACATAAATGTTAGGGACTATAAAATATTACTACCCGCGTACAGCATAGAATACTAAAAATAACTTATAATTTTAATATTTAACTACAATAAAAAATAGATACATTCCTCAAAACATTTTGTTACCAAAACAGTGGTAGAGCTTACGTAGGATGTGTTATACGACGTTATCGAGTTCAGAACTTATTTAGTTGAAAAACAAAATTATAAACTTATATATTTTTTTAACAATAATTTGTAATTGTTTATTGAGAATAAAGATTCTATTGAAACGGCCTTAAATCTAAAGTTGCGATTCTCTTTTCAAAAATTTTGTATTGTTTCTCATTGTCAATGCAAATTGACGCAATGCGACAATAGTTTTTCCCTGCAAAGATATTCTATAGTAATATATTTGAGGATGTATAGTAACACTGGTTTGCTTGTATATATGCAATATAGTTTTATTCTCTCTTGGTTTTAAAATTCCGGACACGCTAGAAAAGGAAACGACGAATATGCCGCATTTAAAGCTTGAATAAAAAAGCTTTAACAGTCACTGCTGTAGGAAAAATGTATGGGATTGTGCTAGATATTCTTTATACTACTGTTATAAAGAAGAAGATTTTGTTCTTAAAAGATAATACTAATGATCCTATTTAAATAAAATCTCCATTGCCAAACATACAAGCTACGTTCATCGGCTTAAATAGTCCAAAAGTAACATTGGCTTACACCTAATATTTAACACAAAATAGTAAAAAAATGTGTGGGTGCCAGCTCCGTCGCGCGACTGGAGTTTACTCTTTACGAACAATTATAAGTACATAGAATAGTAGATGAGGGTAAATGAATGCATTTTTTATATTACTTAAACCATGCATGATACATTTATTTATATTAATTATACAATGAATTCGTTAAAATACATAAGCGTGGGCGCTACACCACACTATGTTAATATTCGAAAATTATTATTAATTGAAAATTATTAATAATTTTCGAACATTAATTATAATTACCGTCGTGTCGTGATAAGTCGTGGTAAAAGTTAAAAAAACACAGGCAGTCAGGACCGACGACAGAATTGAAACATCGAAACTATTCTTATAGACGGATTATATACAAAAAAGATTTTTTTTAAATTCTGGCAGCAGAAACGCATTCTAAACCATCTGCTAGATATCGATTTTAAAGGCAATCGATCCAGTAACTAAAAAAACATCAAGATGGCAGTTATTTTTAAACTTCTGACAGCCTCAACTCATTTAAAAACTATTCGGTCTCTGACATATCGATTTTAAAGACAATCGGTCCAGCAGCTAAAAAACTCAAGATGGCGGTTACTTTTTGAATTCTGACTGCAGAAACGCTCTAATCAAACCCTTTTATTTAATGCTCATATTGAGTGAGTTGTGAAAAATATGTCATATGCCATTTTGTGGCGGCACCCATCTTTAATTTACTATACTGAATATATTAAATTGTATTGTCATTAGAACTCAAAACTGTCAGCAGGAAAGGGGTAAAATTGAAATTAGTAATTTTTTACCAAAAAACAACCAGGGTCAAACGTTTCCATCCCGCCACTCTGCAACGTACTGGGGAATGAGCGTCGAAATAAGTTGCGCGTGAGATTCTTTCTCGTAACGCTTTTCGTGTACTTCAAAAAATCGTACAAAATAATTTAGCATATAATCGAGAAATTTAATTGTCTATCTATGTTCAACAATTTTATATCCTAGCGTATTAACTTGCCAAGTTAAAAACCGTGTATTTTATATTTATAATTGTTAGGATAAATTTTACGTGTAAAAATCGTATAAAGTTTTACTTCAGTCATTACAAATTTAAAAGGCGTAAAAAAGGTTAACAAGATCGCAGTCGTACAATACCATTTAAATCAAAAGTTAGCAGTCGTAACACATTTAGTTTTGTTTCTATTAGCATACTGGCTGCCCAAAGTTTTTGATTAGAGAAATTATCGGACTGGAAAATTGAGCTGGAAATGTTCATTTAACTTTTTAACCCCGACGGAATTCCAAATTGAAGAATGTTTATTTGTTTTGTGACGGCTAAAGTTGAGGGGGCAAGCTTGATAATTATTTTAATTAAATACAGATGGTTCGATGCTACACTGAATACACGTTAAAGTTGGTCGTTGCGCACGAAGAAAACTTTATAACTAGTGCCGAAAAATACGCAATCGGCGGGCCCCATAAGCAAGTTCACGAAATTGCGTGTTGTGTTGTCTGCTTCAGCGGTTTCAGGATCTTGTCAATCCTGTTCAGGTATAACCGATGGTCAATGGGCCGTAGGGCGCAAGCGATGTTGCTCCTGCTGCAACCCCGCATTATTCACAATCACAATGTTCGCTTCCCGGCACGGCGCGAACAAAATATCACTTAGTACAATACGCTCGAAAGGAATCAAATTCAACTTATTCACAATGAAACCCAACCGACTCGTAGGCGACTGATAAGCGACTCCTAAGCGCTAAGCGACTGCACTCCCGTCCGTCCGTCACCAGAGGTTTTTATATACCCACTTATGCGAGGAGAAAATAAAAATAATTGATTTTACCTACGTTAAGTATTCACGCAACCTACACGTACGAATTATATAAAATATGAATGTTGGCAATTATACCGAACAACTAGCTACTACTATAACTAGCTTTAATATTTTATGACATTATAAAGGAATAAATAAATATTTCATATATTGTTTTCGAAATAACTTTTCTGGAATAAAACTAAACCTATACCTTTTAGGTTATCATCAAAGACAATTAAGACCTATTCGATAAATGGATAGTAAAAGGCATATTATTAATGTTAAAAAATAGTCTCGCATGTAGGTTAATAGTTCGATTTTGTCAAAGACTTTCAGTTTTCCAGATTCTATGTACAAATGAATGGTTACATTTCAGGCTACACATGCCTAATATCTTGTCACATCTGGAATTTATTACGCAAAAGTATACTTTTAAACATAAACAAAAATTTTGATGTTATTAATTCTATCATAATCGTACCAAAACCTGAAACTAGTGTAATGCATATGCACAATGTTCTGTAAAAAATTGCACTAGCCATTCACCATGTCGATCTCAACAAGATCAAGATTTTTTATTACTTTGTACTTTTGTACATAATAATATTAATAGATTGACACATACAACATAATAATAGATTGTTTATTTTATTGGCGTCGGGCAGGCGGCCGACCTAAACCTATGTATACAGTATGGACTACAAATCATACTGTGCCGACCCCATACGAGTGGGAAAAGGGCATCAGATGAGGATGATGATGATGTGCTTTTTTTATACATACATACATAATTATGTTTATATGAATTGTTTTTAGCTTGTAAATAAATTCGACGGTCTGCTGTTCACGAAGAACGACGAGAACTTCGTGGAGGCGTTCGCGATATTCTGCGGAATGGGCATCCACAACACGCATATGTACGAGAAGGCGATCACGGCAATGGCCAAGCAAAGCGTCACGCTCGATGTGAGTACACACACATACATTTATTCTTGATATTTACTTTGATGAAAGCGCGCAATAGATAGATTTGTGCAGAACATTTACAGGATATTTCCTCTAATAGGTTTTTATATCCGAAGCCATCAAAAGCATCAAAAAAGATGGAAAATGGAGAAAATTAATCAATATTCACAACCACGGACGGTCCATATATCAAAATAGAATGAAAAAGAGTTAAAAATGTTGCTCTAACGACGCTCCAGTAAAGTTGCATGCAAGTAACCGGTTTCAGCCCTCAGTGAGCCGACACTACCAAATCAATGGTCTTGCAGTTTTCAGTAATGATTTACCATCATAATCGTGTATATGGCAGGTATCAGTTTAGGTTGTTTGATGATGGTAATATTTGTTGTTGTTCCTTGTTCGAGTCAATTTATTCAACTGCAACATTTTTCGATGTAGGTTAGTCAACAATGTCTGATTCCACAATAATTAAGTTATTAATAATTTTGGGTCATATTATGCTTTACTTAAATATGATATTTACATTTCAGGTTTTAAGTTACCACGCATCTGCGTCTATAGATGATGCTCAGAGGTTACGGGTGAGTAAAGTTACCTTTTCTTGTTTATTTTTTAACGTGTGAACCAAAGCATTTAGTTTTTTAATTGTACATATATGTGCATAATTTTAAATCTTATAAATTATTATAAACCTGCCATCCCTAGTTAAAGCAAGCGACTCACACCAGGCACATACATATTGGGATTGTAGGACAGCATTTTAAAAAGGCAATATAAAGGGCATTGTTACAACTCTACTGTGATTCGCAAGTTGTATAAAAATTTTGATTCGTGAATTTTAAAGTCTGATTTAAAATAAATGAGAAATATAAAAGAGACTGTGATATCTCATTACTGGTGCAAATACCTTTACAAGTGAAGTATTCACCGACTTTGTGGAGGAGTTCTTTGCATAAGTTTATCTAGTATTTATACGAAGCCTCACTGCTTATTTGAAATGAAAAAGCCTTTGGAATAATGTACAAAAATACAATTTAAATAAATAAAAAATACTTTCTGATGGAAACTAGACCTCGTATGAAAATCTATAATTTTATCTTTTTTTCGATCTGTATCTATACTATAAGTATTTTCTACACATAAATAATGAAACGAATAAAACGTTAGCGCGTTGTTATTAGCGAATGCGATACTGAAACAACAAGACAATTAGTGCGCCTGTTTCTAACTAGTGTAATGGATCACTTGACTTGCGATCTAAATATTTAAATAAATTATTGGGCGTGCAAAGAATGTTTATTGTTCACTGGAGGTCGTACACATACTTGCTTCACTTGCCTAGATGGGACTGGGGTATTTTATAATAATATTATGTTTTATTCGATCAGTAAAGTACCACGATCTGACAGAAAACAGAACAGATCAAACGCAGAAGTACGTCTACTTAGTACGTTTTCATCTATTGAGTGGCGTGAGGTAGGCCCCATTACCTTCCTATGTCTCCTCATATTTTTCTTATCTATTCCCCTACGAATAGTCAATGCATTACTTTGATAGGAACTCGCTTGCTCATTTTCCTCCCCATGTCTTATATTATAAAGCAATTGATTCTTGTATATAGTATATTTTGGACACGGCTCTAACGGTTTGGATCACATTATTTAGTTAGATACTGTTTTTTTTTCTTTTAAATTTACCTATATAAGTGTCTTTTCCGGAAAAATGAAAATTTCCACAAAACCTTGAAATTCTATAAGATGTTGTTGGATGTCATTATTCGAATAATCAATTTCTTCAAATAAAAATCTACGATCTTACGATGCATAACAGCAGAGTGATGAGATTCACTCTGCTTTTGTCCACAGCTAGTACATAAATAAACAGATAATTTTGTTTAAGATGATTTTTATACGGGTTACTTTATGTGTCCATATACGAATGTGCAAATAAAACAAAAATCTGAGATTTGTTAATTAACAAAACTTCGATTCAATGCCGCTGACCAATTATCGACGCGGAACGTCAAAGCGCCGCGTCAATTACTCACATACCGACCCTTAATTGCTTTCAAAGCTTCGTCAAAGTCGGTCGGAAGTTTATTCAATTAATAGCCAACAGTTGTTGAACGTCATGTTTTTTTAATTCTCGTTTTTATGTTAATCTTACTATTTTATTACAACAAAATGAACTCCCTCGTTTATAATATCGATAATTATCGTGAATACATCGATTGAATATAATTGAATGTTGTTTCCTTGCAGACACTACGGATACCGTCGTCAGCTCACTTCAAGCTGCACGAACTCGAGTTCGATGATCTAGACATGACCGACGAGGACACATTGACCGCCTGTCTCCGCATGTTTCTGGACCTGGACTTCGTGGAGCGCTTCCACATCGAGTACAGCGTGCTCTGCCGCTGGCTGCTCAGCGTCAAGAAGAACTATCGCAACGTCACCTATCACAACTGGCGGCACGCGTTCAACGTCGCCCAGATGATGTTCGCCATCTTGACTGTGAGTAGGCATATGACTATTGGGTACCCGTACTGCGTCTACGTAACAAAACTATGCTCTAAGCTTAATTTTTCAAGGCTTTATCAATGCCAGCATGCTATATCCATTTCCTTTGAATTTTGTTAGTACATACATATTGTAGATATGAAAACAATAAATAAATAATTTAAATCTACTTCTGTAGTTCCGTTTTCAGATAGTTTTTCAAAAATACTGCAATGCTTTTATTTACTAAGAGCATATGCATTGCTATAACTAATTGAATAGTTAATGGGATCCGCATACAAACTTTGTACGGTAATATCCTTACATTCTGACACTAGACTGTAACAACATCGATAAAAAGCAGATCTATTTATGTCAGTGTAGAGACGTAAATGGTTGGTTCAATATTCATTTTTTCGTGTTAATATTCATTAAAATTTGTTAATATTTCAGGAGACGCAGTGGTGGAAGATATTCGGTGAGCTGGAGTGCCTCGCTCTGATCATCGGCTGCCTGTGCCACGACCTTGACCACCGGGGGACCAATAACTCCTTTCAAATCAAGTGAGTTCCAATCAATAATATATGTCTGTAACTGCTTTAATTAAATTCCGAGCTCTAGTTATTTTACACAGGTCTCTGTAAAAATATTTAATATGTCTTTGAATCGTCAAGTATTCGTATCTCCATTGGTTTATTTCTAGGTCTATCTCCTAAACTATTCCTGATTGAATTCCACTTTCGTACTTTTCCCTATATTTTGTATTCAATAGAAACATATAATTTTCAGGGCGTCATCACCTCTCGCGCAGTTATATTCTACATCGACAATGGAGCACCACCACTTCGACCAGTGTCTGATGATTCTCAACTCGCCCGGCAACCAGATCCTAGCAAACCTCTCTTCGGACGACTACGAACGGGTCGTCAAAGTTCTAGAAGATGCTATATTATCCACCGATTTGGCTGTATACTTCAGGTAGTATTTACTGATTGGTCTGGGTCTTAAACTCGCAGTAGTAGTAGTAGGCTTAAATTCCATTTTTGAAGGTCGGAAACTAAGATGCACACAAAATTTCATAGTTAAATTAGAGCAAGGTAGGGTTAGATTAAAAAAAAAAATATTAGAATAATAACCCAAGTTCTGGTAACGATTTCTCACGGAAGAAATCTGATGGTTTTGAAGAAATGGAAATATTTGTCGATGACTATGTTCGCTATTTAGTCTATACCATGCCTACCGGTTACGGGCGTATATTTATATATTTTATTTCATGCCTACCTCTAAAGTTTGTACCACATCAAGATGGAATTTTTGTAAACAAAGGTTACATCTTACTTTTTTGTGAAAACTCGTGAATTCCAATTTTTTTGAAAAATAACTTTTTATCACATTGCATTATAACATTAGCTATCCATATTATACAATTTCTCTTTACTTTATCTGAAGATTTCCACGGAAGTACAACATTTCTGATGAAATTATCTGGTAAGCGACGTTTATTTGCTTACAAAAATTCTATCTTGACAAACTATAATAATAACAGTTATTACAATTTGTGTATG
>JWHW01025543.1:209388-242303 GCA_000931545.1 Papilio glaucus | reverse complement strand
CACTATATGTCTTCTATCTTATACACAATAACAGCACTTCGATGCGTTTTTAAGTCTTATCGTACACTTTTCAATTAAATTAGCACTATATAGTCACAGTTTCAGCTCTTCGAAACTTAGTTTTTTTTTTTTTAAACTTCCACACATTTTTGAGTTAAGATAACATTATCACGTATAAATCAAGTCTTTCTTTATCCTAAAATAATGTTTCGTAATAATTGCACTGATAATTCTATTTTAGATGATTTAATTTTCACGGAAGAATTGTTTACATCGATGACAGCAGCTGTCAATTTGTTGTGAGTATATACTTTTACGTTATTTTGCAAATGATCGTTTCGGACGAAAAATAATTATTCTGACATTTTATATTGTCACATTAAAAATTAATTCAACAAATATTTCAGTATACGTGTACTCGACACGTGGTTTGATTTCATAGTATTATTTTCGTTTTTATTTAGTTTAAAATGCTTTTGGTAGATATAACAAATCCAGCGGTGATAATATTTCTTATTGAAAATTATGAGAAAGAAAATCGACTTCGTCTTAATTGGATCCACAAGCATCGCCAGCAGATACAACAAGCGGCGACACTCAACAGGGAACCGACTAATTACTTCGAAACCGATGTGATCGCGCACAATATGATCGCAGGAATGGCCACAACGACCAGGGACCATATTGTATCGGGATACAACAGGAGGAAAACTCCTCTACGCGATGCCGTATTCGTTCCGGGAGTTAAAGATTTACGTCACGGTCATTCCATAATAGACGTTGGTCTTGGAGATCCGAAAGATGATCCGAGACTCAAAAGACCCGATGATAGTCTTACAATAGATCCAGTAATGCGTCCTGTCGATCCTAAAGTTAACAAAATCATATATAAGCCTAGACCTGAGTTTGGAAAGAATCGATATCTGAACACACGTTCGAAGATGTGGCCGGAAAAGAAATACTATTTCTCTGAATGTTCCAACTGGGATTATGGATGGCGAATGAAAGACAGTTCTCTGCATCAGAAGCCGATGTACGGGAGGTGCTGGCACCTCACTCGAGCGCTGCGCTCCCGAGTCGGTCCCCAACCAGACCCACCGTACTATAAGTCATCTGACCCGCCCGGCCCCACCAAGTTTGTTAGCATATAATAGAGGTAATGGGTTATACGAACCCTAAAAGATCTTGTTTCGAAATTGTAATGCAAAGAAAATCATAAATTGTGGTAATAATATTGATAAACGTAACCTATTATAAAATTAATCTCGATATTCTTTTTTAATCTGGTTTTTCAATAAATTGAATCCTGAAGTATTCTTTTATCATATTTTTTTTATCACGACCAGTATTTTTTTTCATGTGGTTTTTGGTAAGCTCGTTCGTCGTTTTCTTTATCCCCAGTGTGCGCTGGAACGCCACGCAGCGCGTTACCAGATACTATGCAACATGATGCAACTAATATTTAACTCTTCTTAAAATCTCTTCTTCTTCTTCTTTTGATATTTTCGCCTATTTGATGTTTACGGGTCACGTCACCTAGCGTCGACTTGCGTCGCTTCCCGCTTTGGAACCGACTTGAAACTATAACTATTTTTTTCTTTAGAACAATCAATAAACTATAACGTTCTGATAGATAGTTTAGAAGAAATCAAAAGTTTAAAAACTACGCGCAAGCGAAAAATTAAAATTGTCAATCTCTGACGAATTTCTTGACAAAGCACCATGTGAGTTGGTGCGTGTGCGTTGAATGATGTATTCTTTTAAATAGCAGAAACAGGATCCATCTTACGCACGTATTGGTTTAGTTAGTTGTAACATCAATCAACCTCGACCTATGCAGAGGAAGGAGATTAAGAATCAGCTTATGGACAACGTCAAAGAGATGACGACTATCGAGAGAGAAAAAGTGTGAGTCGCATGTTCGCGTCTCTGATCTTCGTTTATTTACCTGCCGAAAAGAAATGTAAAACTGAGATTGCGAGAAAGCTTTTCATTGAATGTTGACTACATTTATTTTTCAAGTACGAAATTACAAAAATCACTTTGTATTGTCATTATACAGTTTCATCATAGAAGTTAGTTATCATTTTTTGCCTCGTAGTTAACATTTTAGCAGTTTCCTTTTTTTTAAGAATGTGGCAAACGAGCAAACGGATAACTAGATGTTAAGTGAGGGCTACCGTAGCTACGAAAACGTAGTTTTTATAAGCTTCTTGCAATGCAAACGGTGAAATCGCTCTTTAGAGAGTACAAGCGCCTGGATGCGACGCGACGCAGCGCGTTACTATGCTACATGCGACCAATACCTTGCGCAACTTATTACAACGACAATGTACAAATAGAGCAAGATCCTCCGACTGCCAGATCTTTGATATTTTATAAAAGCTAAAAGTTCCTCCGTGCATGTGCCTAAAACAGGGAACGATCAGAGACTATGGAGTTTGGATTGTGGTTTCTTGGACAGGTAAAAGGTAGGTACTAGGTGTGTAAAATAGTACTCCAATGTCTTTAGAATATATACTTCAATTGTTTTTTAAATTTGCTTCAGAATAAAATCAGACATCACGTTCTCCATTGTGGGACACTTAGCACAGTCGCAACCCCCTGCCAGACACCCTTAAATTTAAATAAAGTTATAATTATACTAACGTTAATAATTAAAGCTGAATATTATATATGATACCAGGGGGACCCATAACAAAATGTTTACCATAGTAGCCAGTAGCAGTAGCATTTTTAAGTTTTTACACCTTGCTAGATACATTGAAACTGTGCTGTGGGTGCGAGCGCGAGGTAATAAGTACTGATAATGTATCGGTGATTCTTTTATGTTCTTACTATGTTCTAAATTTTCGTTTTAATTTATGCGAAATATAATGTAGGTATATAATGTATTTATTTGAAACAGTACACCAACCGATGTTTACAAAATAGTCAATAATTACAAACGAACACATTAATGAACAGGACACATATAAACGTATTTAACAAAATTTGGAAGTTAAGATATTTTTACGAAGTAGACTTACGAAAAATAATTTATCCCGAGATACCTTTATAGTTGCACTAGAGGGATTGTTCAAAGGAATCTTTAAATAGTGCAACTTAATGTTTGCCGAAAAAAAATCTGTCTTTTGACATAATTACGTTAATAAGCAAAATATTTTTCCTATCAAAAATGCCAAAAATGTTACACAAATACAAATTTATGTTTCTGTGTTAACGATAGTCACAGTTCCCGCCGATATTTCTCTATCAATAACAATGCGCATGTCAGTCTAAAAATCCACTTGCTCTTTCCCACAAGCCGATTGAAAAGGGACAAACGATAACCTTAAAAGTACTCACGCAGGCGCGGTTCGGCTTTGAAAGTAGAAATTTATGTATTTTTACATGTTCACCCTAGTCGCTAGTGAACTGCGCATTATAGCCGTAATGCAGTGTAAATAATTTAACAATTTTGTATATATATATTACAATCGTTATAGTTTAGTTAATTCTAGTATGTAATCTAAATAAAAATCTGAAATTGTATTCATTATCTGTAATAAATATTGTGTATGACTCCCTTGGATAGTATTATTAGTAGTGTAAGAATTATTTAAAGTGATATATAGAGAAGCTGATAAACGACGGAGTACCATCAGAATAAGTAAGTAAATGATAGATAGATAGACACTTAGACAAAATCAATACGCAAATGTTGAAGAATTATTTATTATTAATAATTAAAGACCTCTGTAAATAATCCTTATATCATTGTCGTCACTTGTACAGTCCACAAATGTTTTTCGTTTATCTTTTCGTCATATTGTTTCAACATCTATCCTTCATATTTGGGCACTTCATAAAATATTTTTAAGCTATTGTAATTGCTCCTTGCATTCTATGCAAATAAATACTTATTTGATATTAAAATAAATAAAATGATGTAATTACGATTAATGATCAGTCCAATTTTCCAACACTCTCACCCTCCAGTTATAAAAGCAGGTGGCGTGAGGTACGTACGTAGTCACTATACACCCTTCGGTATGGATCCGGAGGTCACATTGCCGAATCGAAGTTTCATTCATGCGATGTTTCTTTTGTAGTTGTTAATTCTATATCAAATAATAAATTTATCAAGTTTAATTTGTACGTTTTATTACATTAACAAAGAAATAATATGTTCCAACAAATCAAATTCTGCATTTTTTTTTGTTTCGGATCGGCCTTTCTACTAGGAAAATTCTTAATCAACCCTACAATTAATTGAATTACAATTTTCTTTTAAAATACGATAGCAGTGTGGAGCTGCAGCAATACATCCAATATATTATTTAAGCCTAAAAAGAGATTGAGCCCAGCCAGTTGTCGTGACTAGCCTTTAAACGAGCGAGGGAGTTGAAGTTTCAGTATTCGGTCCTTCTTAAGTTTTTTAGAATTTACTTTAAGAGCTTAAAAGCATAAGCTTCTATCCTTTTCTAATAATAAGGTAATGGAAAGGGGAAGGGATTTCACGGGGGTAGGGATTAAGGGGATAGGGAAAGGAAATATCCTTTATCTTGTTTATCCCTTCATTTGTAAATTAAAGGTAGGAAACGCATCTGCAACTCATGAGGTTGTTGCAGATGCCTATGGGCATCGGTCACCTCATATGGTCAAATGCTTGATCGTTTGCTACCTTATTTTATAAAAAAAAATATTGAAAAAATATGTTAGCCTTCATGCCTATTAAGTATGTTTAAAAATAAGTAATAACATAAATAATAGTCAACAAAAATAAACCCTTTTATCTTGTTTATAAAATTAGTATTGAATAGAATAAAATAATATAATAAAAAAAATTGAATACAAGAAAAATAAATAAAAAAAGTTCGTCGAAACTATTCCAAATTTAAATAAGACTCTCGTTGCTGATGCAAGTTGAGCATGTTGTTCACGCGAGCCTGTAAGATTTTCCTCTATCAAATATCGTCTAACGCGGCTAAAGAACTTTTTCATTTCACAAAACATAGGCATTCACACATATTCCTGTATCCTATTCAATTTAACCGAAACGGTTATCTAACAAAGGACGTTGTAGCCGCATCGTGATGGGAGGCGAATTCACGAAGATAAAAAAAAACTGACC
The DNA here is from genome assembly GCA_000931545.1 of Papilio glaucus. Classification (NCBI taxonomy): domain Eukaryota; kingdom Metazoa; phylum Arthropoda; class Insecta; order Lepidoptera; family Papilionidae; genus Papilio; species Papilio glaucus. The sequence goes on along the minus strand of JWHW01025543.1, from coordinate 237,187 downwards.
AAGTTCGAGTCAGACTCGAGTACGAAAGGTTCCGTACCATTATCTATAAAATCACCTTTGTTGTATGGGAGCCTCCTTAAGTATTTCTTTTATTCTGATTTTTAGTATTTGTGGTTATAGCGGCAACAGAAATACATCATCTGTGAAATTTCAACTGTCTAACTATCACGGCTCATGAGATATAGCAGACAGACAGACAGAGAGCAGAGTCTTAGTAATAGGGTCTCGTTTCACCCTTTGTGTACGGAATCCTAAAAACAAGTTCTTATTTAGCCGTCCGAGATATTTTAACTCGGTAGCTTTTGTTACGTTTGATAGAATTTCGCAACCTAAAATTAAACGCTCTTAGGCCAACACAAACGGCTGGCCGTAAATTATAAATATTTTATATATAGCGAGATAATTCATATAGCAGAAATATTCAAGAATCGTTTTCTTAATATTATACAATAATATAATTATAAATCAAATTGTGAACCTCATAAGTTTCAAATACTGAACTGTAATAAAGTAATTTCTTGTTTTCTTTTAAGGTTCAAAGTTGATCAAGACAGTGTGCATGCTACATAATGTTGAAATGTAAGTATATTTTTTATTTTTATACAGGTAGCTGAGTATAGTTTATTTTTATATAGGTACTGAGTATATATTTTATTTTTATAAAGGTGTATAGTGTATTCTACAATTGTTTTTTACAATAATTTATCGTAAGACCGAAGTTAAGATTGGAACAAGTTGCCAACGTCAGTGTTTCCGTCCAACTATGACGAATACCTTCAAGAGAAGAGTGTATAGGCTGTTAATAAACTAGTGCGTACTATCTTTCGAAGATATCACCACTTTACATCTGATGGGATCGTAGTAAAACGCTACTATTCAATAAAAAAAAAACATGTAAGTTATTTCATTAGGTCTAACTCTAAACTCATTAGTTTCCGAAATTGCTACGCTTGTACATAGATATATGGAGGTAGAAGTGGGAAAGGGTGGTCCGTAAACTCTGCCGCTTTTTCACGGGTACGAGTGTTCTCGCAAATTTCCTCTAAAAACAGTAATGCCGTTCTTTTCACGGGCGTGCAAACATGATGCGAGTCGAGTCGCTTTTGATTTCAAGTCGGAAGATATCGCTGGTCATTGCACCCTCTGCACGAGGTTTGTGGGTCACAGCGACCGGACCCGTCACTACCTACATTATGAATCTGTTACGTGGATATATATAACCTATGTCACTTCTGGAAACTGTAGATTTTTAATAAATTATTAATTAGTTTTTATTAATTTAGATAAAAAAAATATTGGAATAAACATTTATGTATGTAAAACATAAGTCCCATGTGTAATTATAATTTAAATAAACAGACAATACCGCTGAAAATTTTCTTTCATAGATTACCAAATTAATATAAAACAACAATGTTAGTTTTCGTATTAAGCATTCCAAGCGAGATGAACTTTGGGCTGGGTAAATAATTGAATGTCTGATTCCAACCTGCGAGCTTATAGATAGCAGTTTAACCTAAACCAGAACAACTAGGCAATTGGCGTTTCAAATATCCACAAAATGTTTACCTGCTTAACATTAAATAACTTTTATAATCGTTTGTTATTGTTTTATATTGAAAAACTCACTGTAAGCTTTTCGTCACTTTAATTACATATGTTAATAATTTATAACTGCCAATAGGTTTAGCGCATACGTGCGAAAGAAATTTCATATTAATTAACTAGTAGGATAAATCTCTTGTATATTAGTTGTGTTTTAAAGCGAGCTAATAAATTTTATAAATAAGTTTTTATGGAGTTTGTTTATAATTATATCGTTGAAATCATTCGAAAATTATCTTCCCCTCTCATTTCAATTATATCCCTGACTATAGCCTGGTACCCTGATATATAATATTTTGTAAAGAAAGCTAGCAAATTTTATAAATCATCCTAAACAATTCCACGCCAACCATTATTGTACACCATACCAACTTACTAGATTTTAGTTTAGGAATGATTCAAAGGTTACATGAAATCTGTCACTTATATAGGTATTTCAGTTATGTCCCTGACTGTACCCTCATATTCTTTTTAGGAACAAGGCCATTGACAACAGCTGTGGGATGTGACCACTGCTTTATTACCCATATAAGCGTCACGTATAAACCTTTTGCGGTAAAAAAATACAGATGGCTTTGGGTGCGATCAGTTTCATGATATTTTTTAAATTTCGAACCACCTGCATGTCCAGTATGTTTGCGGTGAACGGTAAATATTACAAATACCTTCACATAATATCATGGAAAAGTTTTTTTATCTTTTCTATCGTCTTGGTCACTTCAAGAATTTCTAGTTCCACAATTTACTAGTTAGACAAAATTGGTCAGATGTTGAGTGCGTCGACCCCGCGGCATTGACTCCGGTCCTGCCTCACAACAGATATGATTCGATAGATAACTGTACTGATATTTTTTATCATCGACAAATGGAGGCTATGCATTCGATTCGTGATCAAACTATTTTTTTTCTTATTAGCGAATCGATTTTATTTTTATTAAAATACCGCCTAGAGGCTCGCGGAATCGTTTTCGTCACAACGGAACTTATCGATTTTATTCTTCCATCATAGTACCGCTTTAACAATGTTCCTCTGAAATGATGTTTCGTGTTGATAATTAATGAGAATGAACGTTTTGTTCGCTGAGACTTCCTGTTTTACGTGCCAACGGTGTCGGAAACGGTACATTTTTTATTATCATCTCAAATTGGCGAAGTCACTTTAAGTGCACTATAATCCAAAAATGTTGGGGATTGTACAGAGTACAATAAATTGTAGACATAGAATACAAAACATATTAATAACAAAAGCATCAAATTATTCCTAATTGAAATACAACAAATAACAACTTCGATCCCTGTTTGTCCCTTTACTCTCCCCTATTCCCCTTTAGGCGCGCCAAATCAAGAAAGTTAAAATTAAATCCTTCGTTAAAGAAATAGGCATCGCAGTTGGAGAAAAGGCAAGTTAAAGCTGTTAAAACAAACTTTAACTTTAAAGATTCTTTAAAACAACATTACGGCTATTATTAGTGGTATATAAACTCATCGATCCCTAGTGGTATATAAACCCATCGAGTTTCTCTGTAGTTATTGTGCTATGGTATTGTGAAATAAATTATGAAATACAATAGACACCATGGTTAGTGGGTTTTTGTCCGATTATAAAAGTGGTTTACAAGCATCGCATAAGTCATCGTAACACCGCCCGACAGTTCGATAGAGCGACATCTAGTTGTCAAACAAAGACTCACAAACTAACAGTGCTTCAAGTAGGCATAAATATACTCAATTCGTTTCAAGTGTTTGCAATGCTCTTATGAAACGATTAATAGTTGGTTACAATAATAAAGGTATACTGATAGAACATGTTTAATAAAGCCTTTATTATACTAGCTGTTCAGGCCCGGCTTCACACGGGTTTTTGAATATTGTATCTTAATAATAAAAATATAACCTTCTTGATAATAATTTCTAATCAGATCTATTCACTAGTTTAAAATTTATCGCCTTATTACTTACAAACTATTACTATTTACATGTATATAGATTTATTCATAAATCAGCCTTTTTAGTTTGTTTCCCCATTGCAGAAACACAAGCCTTCTCTCCGAGAGACTGAATAGTCTTGGTAATATATCTAGCCTAAACCTTTCCTTTCTCATTAATCTACACAGCGAGTGGACTTTAATTTATGATAATTGTAAATAACTGATTTAACCTTGTTAGCTTCCCAAAAGTGATAGGGATTTTGAAAATTTGTTTAATTTATCGTTTGTCACACGTGTAGAAATTATAATTATAACCAGTACCAATAAACGAACCATAGAATTAGGACTCAAAGAATGATGAGATTGAAACAACTTAGAAACAAAAACTTAAACTGAGTAAAGTCGTTTAACTATAGATATTGTGACTGCACACGCGTACTATTATCTCACGTCTGTAAGGGCTTGGTCTTTGACTGCATGCTTGTAGGTACGGCTGACTCCATCTGCCGATGCACAGTTACTCGACACAGTAACCGCGAATGGGAAGATTAATATAACCAGTCTGTGCACCACTATATACCACTACACACAACTTTGAATAAGCTCATTTAAAATTTTAATCTATGCAATATCAATGTGAATATAACAAGGTTGTATTTTGATTGTATCGCATATAAACAAATTGCGTTTGGGTACAGATGATAATAGTGCGACATAAATATAATAAAATATTTTAAAATATGCGCTCACGCCCATAACCCAGAGGGGAAGGCGGAGATCATGGATTTCCATTTGGCGCGATCCTGGCACACCTCTCTCGCTTCTTCTAAATTCATACATCTACTCATACATGCTCGTCAGTTATGGGTGTTCCTTATATCGGCCTTTTTAGTAAGCCACTAATCTGATCGATATAAGTTCTCCTGGGGCCGACCTGTCCCCTACCAACACTGCCACTCACTCTCTCTTCATTCATCCTTTCAATATGCCCGAATCACCAAAGCATACCTTTCTCAATTCTAGTCACAACTTCCACTTTTAAGCCACACTTTTCCCTTATAATAGTATTATTAATCCCATCATTCAATGTCACGCCTAACATACTTCTTAACCTTATTCTTAGAATATTTTATCGCAATAACAAGCGATAAAAATAATAAAATAAGTAAATGTTTATTATACACTTCTGACTGACTTCCCTTACCATTTTACAAATTCTATCAAAATTAAAATATTGTACTAAGTAACTACTATTAAAAATTATTCTACGAAATTACAGAAAAAAATGTTTTTTTCGTCAAAACATACAACAGACAGTAGAAATCCATCAGGGATTTCCATTTGGGGCAATCCTTTTACTTTCAAGGCAATTCTGCCTACCCCTTGGCTTACAGATGTGAGTGCATACTTATATTCATATTATCTATGAATTCCATAGCCAGACTTGAAAGCATCTAAATGAAAATCCATAAAATTTCCTAGCATCGTACTTGATTAAATAAAAAAGCAAAGCTTGCTTACTTTCCTATTACAACATCCCTGGAAATAAGAAAATATAACGGTAGATAAGTAAAAAGAGAAGAACAGAAATAACACCCCCATAATACCCGACTGACTGTATGATTATTGACATTTTACTGATTTATTTTAACTATATGGATTTTATGGTGACGTCATGTGCGCTATGAGACTCCGGAGAAGAATACGAATCTAATGATACCTTACTTCAAAATTGATCAAGCCGTTTAGGCTACGGGTCACAATGGAACGGACATACGTGGCCAGCGAAAAACAATACTCTCCTTCTGGGTCAGTCGAACAAACACACTTCTACTTCGTATCCCTAATTTGAGTCGTCAAGTTTTTTCCTCAGTCGAGCTGTCCTATTCATGCGAGACCCTCTTCTTATTCGTTTTTTTCTTCGAATGAGTTTTATTAAATATTTTTTTTATTTACGTAGTGTACTGTAATATCATGTAAAGTCTGCATCTCCATTTTACTTCAAGTATTCTCTTTGAATTTCTAAAACTCAAATACAAATGCTTAGAATAGTCTAAATCTTAATACAAAAAGAAACACCACAGACGTTCCCTATCTACAATTATAATGCGAAGAACAAAATAAAACAAAAACCTTAAAATGCGCAGCCTCTGACGTCAGCTATTCTTCGGATTGGGTTGTAAAAAAATGCCCTATTGTTTTAAATTCTAAGTCTGATAAATTAAAAGAACTTATGGGAAAAATCACTACGCAATATTAATTAATTATAGTAGCCATCACCATCATCAAGTGTTTTAATTATTATAAAATTACTTACAAGTGCTATAAATATCTATTGAGAGTTTTAATTATTGCATAAGATACCTACCTGGTTTAAACAGTGTTTAATCTTATCCATTGTCGGATGTTGTGGGAAAATTATGCTATTAACTGTCATTAAATTCTTTATTTATAGCTTTAATTATTTTACTTGTATCATTAATTTATCATTACACATTTAAGTGTTAAATACGATTGCTGATTGATTGGATCTCAGATCGGGACGATCTCAGATTGATTGAGAATATCACAGCCTTAATTTTGTACGTAATGTAAACTTACGGTGGAAAATCGCAGCGGTTTCGGCGGACATCAGTGACGTACATTTGTCAATGTCGTAGACTTGTAATCTCTGCTTATTCTCTGAGGTGATAGCTGTGAAGTATTACGTATTAATTTTTACCAAAAAGTTATTTGTCTGTTTATGTAACTGTAGAAACACTAACCTTATTATCTGTTTTATAGAACAACAACGATTTATGCAGCCCACTTCGTACATATGTTAATAATGACTAACAACTATGTTAACAATTATCATATACACACAATATCTTTGTACCGGTCATTTTGACATACATTATATACGACACTGTGTTAATTAAAGATTCAAAGACCGTTCAGAAGGTATTGCGTGAAAGAATTACATTTGGCCCAATGAAATATCCATGTTATCTCGAAAAAATAATTAAATTAGTTTTATTTATAACAGTAACCATAACATCCTAAAAGATCCAACACTCCAGATGAGATGGTCCGATTTAAGCTGTTTGAACCTATTTTTTATCTCGTCGTACTTTGTATAATCGTGACAGGTTAAAAGGCCATCGCTGTCTTGGGCTACAATTTTTTATCGCGTGTAACTGCTGCTCGAGTTTCCGTTTAGTTTCTCCATACAAACATCCGTCCCCTACTTTAGAACTTTAGGGGATGAAATTAGAAACATCATTACTTAATGCTCGCCTACGTAATAACAAATATCTTTGTACAGAATTTCAAGTCACTTTGTCAGTCAGTTTCTTATTTTAATTTAGATAGATAAATATTTGCCTCCATTCGAATCGAACCCCAAGACTGTCGGTCATAGCAGCCTAGAACCTACTTAAATTGTTACCTTCTACATATTAAAGAAACATTAAAAAACACAGGGAGCCATAAGGACTTTCGACACAAGTGAAAATTTAAAACAGATGGGAAGGCACGACAATAGTTGAAAAATACAACTTGTATTATATCAATAAAACTCTCATTTGAATACAAGAAAGATAAATGAAACAAAGTTCGTAGAAACTGTTCCAAATTTAAATAAGCATGTTGATGACGCATGTTGATTACACTTACTAGTTTACTATATATAACATTTTAAACTCAAAATTAGTCTTGAACTATTATTAATTAATAATTTATGCTGAATTATTCTCTTGCGAAAAATTTGAATCTAAAATGAAAATTTCACAGTTCACTCAACTATTAAAGTGGCACTGTACTTTATAATTATGGGTGTTTTGAATATTATAATGGTATACCTTGCAAAAGTGGGCCAAATTTGCCTTGTTCACTCAACAAAGCTTTAAGCTCGACCGGTTGATGGGTCATTGACCCTACAACCTACTGCTTGCTTACTCAGAATGTATGGCCATTTCATTTAAATAATAATTTATTCTAGACATAGCTATTTAATTTGCAATCCAATCGAAATTTATGTATATTCACGCTTTCGCAAATCAATTATTTGAGCTTATCTTTTTACGGTTTTATTGTATTAAAGGTTTTGCATTTTGTATTAGAGGTTTTTTTCTATGGAATGTAGTATTTTAAACCGTAGTGTTGGTTGGAAATAAATCTTTAGAACAGTGTAAAGTTCTTACGTAGGTGAACAATAAGACATCGCTGTACCAATAATGAAGACTTTCAGTAATAATCAATTTCATATTCTTAGTAAAATATAGGAATTGTTTATTTGATTAGACTTTTTTCCATTCTGATTTCAATTATTTACCTGATTCACTTCTCTATCGACACTACTGCAACTGATATTTTTATTAATTTTATGACGAAATCATGAGCAGTATATTTACATACATAGAATATATACTTTTCTATAAAACAGAAGAATACAGCCATATTAAAACTTACAACTAATATTACTCGTAGTTGACAGAAACGAACTATTAATTCAATTCGTTATACTGTTACAAAGTAACAACAACTTACTTAGAAAAGATAATGCATTGAAAAAATAAACTGTCAATGTATTCCTAGTATCAATTGAATAAGCATTGAAATAACTTGCAAACGCATATTAATTTTACGACGCACTCATATCGCGGGCTTTATGCCTAACGTCATAAATCGGACGCAAGCTGGTAGCTTTCCTGTGAGCAAGCACTTTGCGACGGGTAAATATAGAGTTACATAGTTTCTGCTGACTATAGAACGAAAGTCGTAAACGTAGTGAAGACTGACATTCGTTTTGTCACTGTCTTCGAAGATCAAACTAGAAATCCAGCTTGAGTACGTCATCTTTGCGTTGTGTTTTTTTATTGCTAAATATGTGAACACAGAAAATAAATTAAAGTGATGGATGATGAGAACTTTAAGCCCCTACTACGGTCTTTTTTGCGATATATTTAGAGCTGAGGTTTGCGCTTGCTAGATACTCGGGCTGGAGCAATCCAAAAGAAATGGCGGCGGAAGGGCTCATGATGACCCACTGAAGGCACACACACTCTCTTCCTATGAATAAAACAGAACCATACCACATAGTACCATACTGTATGGTTCAAAGCAGAAGTACGTACTAGGAGGGTTGACCCCAAATTAATTTGAATTATATCCAGGAAAAAGAAGCCCGTTCGATAAACAAATACCAACACCATTAGGAATACTAATATGGGGCAGGGGTATTTCTTCTCTTCGGCTGATAAGCGAGGTGACAGAGGTTCCATCTCCAACGCTTCAACCTAATTATCTTTTTAACCGACTTCAAAACGGAGGAGGTTATCAATTAGTCTGTAGGTTTTTTTTAGTTTATTTTCATAAACAAATACTGGCAAGGAATCTGTAAATATCGACTGTTGCGGATTTCCATGGGTAGCGGTGGTAGCTCCCTCTACCATTAATAAAATATTTTAATGCATTCAGATGTGAGTACTATATAACAAAAGCATTAAACTTATAAGTAATGCATGAATTTAACCATGTATTAGTCTATAGGGCCGGGTGGTATTTGTCTTAAGGCTCCCCAGTAATATTTACTAAATTAGAAGATATTGATTTTGTTGGTTATCTCTGTTTAGACTCCAGGTTTAAATGTTGTAAGACTTATTAGTCAAAACGACACCGAGACCACAGTTTAAAGTCTTGATGTTATTTGTGCACAAGTGTACATCACTAGAGTGCGACGATCGTTCACGTAGCATCTGTAATGTACGTAACATGATGTGCCTACTGCCTACTAGGAATGGCAACTGCATGCGTCGCCTGTAGGGAACTGCATCGGGCAAGTTCAAGGCTGGTCGACTCCCGCTTCCCATTGCATGTGCATACGCATTAATTCCGCTCACAACCGCGACTACCACCATTGTCTATCACTCGACAACTGGGTTCATTGACCTCATAAAGGATTAATGACACTATTGAAGGCGTATATTGTGGACTTGCCCTTTTTTATTATGCCAACTACGATAGCACGGTAGTTGAAATATTGGATGGTATAATCGCTTTGACAGTGAATTATTGTCACCTTATTGTGAACGCCGGGATTGCTTGGTTCCTAATCAGATATTCCTTGAATTAAATCAAGGATGGTACTAGTCAAACATTTTAGAAGTGAAATACGATTTATTTTTTAAATATAAATATATTGAAGTCTATTTAATGTAGGACCGGTTCCACAACAGACATAGCAAAATCCTGTAGAGAATCCGTTAGCAGAGAAGAAAGATCGTTTAAATTCTTTTGAATCCAAGACAATTGGATCCGATCATTTAAGGACCGTTGACCCTTTTCAGCACGACGGTCGCTCCTTAGGAATCTATTCTCAAAATTTAGTTTTATTCCTTTTGGACGGGCAAAAAGCGGGCATTCTATTGTCTTCAAATAAAGTCTACGCATTTTATTTATATCTCTTTTGAAATTTTTATCTTGATCAGGATTAGGGATTTTAAATTCGCAGCTTAAAATTTATAAGTATTTATTCCTTTAGTAAGTTATAATTTTTTTATGAATCTTTATTAAATAACTTTTTAATGTTAATTACCACAATATTTTGAAACAATATTTGTAGTATGTGGACTTTCGTCATAAATTGTAAATGTACAGTCGCACAATCTGCTAATCAGAACCATAATAGAGTCCCTTGTTCCACGAATAGGCCAAGAGTCATGTCACGAATGGAAAGTTGCAAGGGACTGTGACGCAAGCGTTGCCCGCGTGACTGTATGCACGCGCCTTTGTTTGACGTACTGTTCCTTAAAATCGATAAATGTCACAACCCTAATAACGTACAATTTTGAACCTAAATTTTTTAACCTTAAAGTTTATTATCGCTCCATCTAATTTGAATAACTTAGCTGCAGCTAGGGCCCGATTTATGTATGATATATGATTTATCGATAGGAGTGTCGACAGCTTAGTGGTTGAAATATCGTCTTATGATTAGTGTCCCTCATTGATTTTAGCAGACTCTTCATATATTTGTGAAGTTCGATATGAAAAAAACATTAAAAATGAATTTTGTACCTACTTGATGTAAAATGTGAGATAAAAAAAAATAGATACGCGGGCGGGTCGCTAGTATATTATAAATCATTCCAACCTTTTTGATAGTGATGGTTTAAACCATCTCATTAATGAGAAAAAAACACTTTAATTGTAATGATTATTAGGTTTAGATCTTTAAGATTTATAAGCCCATTTGCCGTAGGGTATAGGAGAATTAGACTAACTCCGATTCAGCTGTTAATTCTTAAATCGCATTCCTTTATTATATATAAATATGCTCAGATAAAATAATCGACAGCGTACTAGGGTTCAGTTGATTCTTAATCTTTATTATTAACAATAATACGTGTAAAAAGTTTTTTCTGCTTTCTATTACGAAATAACAAGCTATTATCCGCAGCTTCGCACGCATTCCTTCGTTATCCTCCTCGCTGAAAATTGTTGTAACTTGATTTCGCGTATAATTCCAATGGTTTCTTTATATTTATGTATACAGTGAATATATTCCCTGCATGGATTTTTACGTATTTAAACAGAGAATACACGTGAATAAATTCCGAGTATAAATAAATTGAGAGTGGGTAAATTTCAATGTATTATTATTATTTTAAACATTGTATTACCACCCGACTTAGCAAATAACATATTACTTTAAATCAGCTTTGCAGAATTAGCACAATATAGTCCGTCATAGCACGTCTAAGCAAGAATTAAATTGGTATGTAGATGGCGTGTGTAGCGCCTTAGATCAAAGCTGGCCGCGAGCGTCTAGACATTGTGCCTATCTCTTGCGTTGCGTCAATCGTCGCAAATTTGCACTGCACATTTGTGCTCTGTGGTCTGTTTGTATATGGTACTGTTTATATAATATATGGTACTGTTTATATTCTGTGGTCACGGACTGTAAATGTGTCCGTCCCTGGTACGTCCATTTTACTCAATTACTTTGTACTTCGCTTCAGCGGCAACGAAGCTTGACAAAACAACTTTTATTGTAACTCCAATTAATTGATATTGTGTCGTACTATAGCAGCAATCTTGTTTCCTTGTACGAAGTGTGTAGTGACCGTGAACATTTTTATTTTAGTAAAGGTGAATAAATATTGAGCTGGACAACACATAACGTGATCATACGTCCAGTTTATAACGGGACTGTTTTTTTCGATTATCGATCACCTTATTCCAAACAAAGCTACGGGATGCAAAATAGTCCCGTTTTCCGAAACATGTTTCCTTCAATGAACAAATTTCGGACATCTGAGAATACCCAGTTACGCTTTCCAGGTCTGAAGGCGATAATAAGTTCACCTGGGGAGTTCCTTGCCAACACTGCTACTCATTTTTGGAATATACATGTGTCTTGTTCCTCTCTCCTTATTCATCTTTTCAAGATGTCCAAACCACCGAAGCACATTTTAATTTATGGAAGCGTGAGATGGGTTTGGCAGGAAAAGCATGTTTATAGTTAATGCCGTTAAGATAAGATCCTTAAAAAGTATGTTAGGCGTGACTTTTAATGATAGGTTTAAATATAACATTATAAGGGAAGAAGAAGTGACAATACAACAATTTCCTCCTAAATATGAATTATAAGAACCTCTAGACTCACGAATAACATCAGCGTACGAATTCTCCCAGCGTCAACTTAATCTCTCTTTACTTGATGGTAAATGTTTATTTACCATTACACTTTGTTTAAAGTGAGCAAGCGGTGCTCCTGATGTTCGCTTTTCGCTATCAACTTTACCTAAGAAAAAGGGGTATAGGGTAGGATCATTTGTCACATCGGTTTACTCTAAGGTCAAATGTATGAATGGATGCTATACAGTAAATATTCAAATTCCATATAGTCCATCCTAGAATATTAATTTCTTGCTTGCTTCCCAAAATTGAGTGAACTCCCATTTTTGCGTAACACCGTTTTGGATCAAATAACTACATTTGGCACACTATATGTACATAGACAGTTAAAAATATAATAGAAAAAAGTCTATAAAGATTTTAAATGCTGCAACAAACAAATTTTGATATAAAATGCAATCAATATACGCGTCCAGTCATCAACACATATATCATGTATAAATAATTTGTTTAGTTGGCAAACCTTGCGTCCCAAATTCTGAATTGCAACGATTGACAAGTTTGTTTGCTGTTGGCTTATTGACGATAAACATATTTTGTTTACCTAATTAAATATGCAGCTTTGGCGCATTGAATTTGTTCGCTCTAGTTCGACGGCCCTTGTTGTTTGCTTTGACAAACACAATGGCCGAGTCTACCTCGGCGATTTCGTAAGAATTGCTTGTTTATTTTACTTCGCCTATGATATTTACTTAGGCGTTAACCAACGCACGTAAATGAAAATCGGTTTTTGCACGCAAATATTCAAGAACATCGACTCACAATACATTTTCGTCTACATATGACTTTAAACAAGACTTCTGATTTAAAAAAAAAACTTTTTATAAACAAGCTTTTATTATGTTCTTGATAGTAATAACCATCTAAAAATTAAGTATTCGCTAAGACGAATGAAACGAGCCGAAGCTCCTATTTTTACCCCCTTCCAGCTCCATCATAAGACCCTGGTTACCATTGAAAGACTAAATACTCGTCAGGACGATTCAAATGAGCCTAAACTCGATGAGGTGTCGTTTCATTCCGAAGTTCCTATGGCCATCTTCCGGTTCCATCATCAGATCAACACCATGTTATAATATCATAAAATTGCATTGCCACGCGATTTACACATGTATGAAAAATTTCAGCTCAATCAGTAACCCGTAAGTGGATTAAATTCAATTTGCAAGAATTGACAAATACCGGACAGGTGAAACTAAATAAAAGCTTGTATATCGAACCTTTTGGTGTTGCGGGTTATGTGCTTAAATAGGCCACCCACTTATCGTATAAAAATATGACATTAGTCATAAGCCGACTGTTGTACGTAATTATTCAAAGGCATTTAGTTGGAATATGTAATAAAAATAAAAAATTATATAACTGAGCCTCTGATCCCAGTCGTCGAATAGTGCACTTTTCTAATTAACTAAAGAGACAAATAGTTAAGATATACACCATAAGCATACAAAATATAAAAATATAGTTCGTGTTACTTTTGGATACACGTTCTATATAATTCTAGAAAGGTAAAGGTTTCTATTGGTTCAGAGTTCACATGCTACAACCAAAACAATCTTGACTGTTCAAATTCTACCAGTACTTCAGCTTTTTCAGCGCATTTATTAAAGCCAACAACAACGTTCAACAACAAGTACAAACTGAAGACCATCGAATTAGCCTTCACTTGTGCAGAGCTATGTTCTCCGGTAAACTTAAGAGTTCTTGAGGGACGAATCGATAAACGATTTGACCTTATTAAATGCAGAAAAAGTATTGTAGTTGAATCGGTTTATTTGTATGTTTACTATATTTGTTTACTGGCAGTGCCTTTTGCCCTTTGTTGATGATTCAACCGTGATGGTCGGCCCGTTCCGAGCGATTGTGCAAAATTGCTTTGGCGATGCCACTTAGATTCCTACGGCCATTCAATTCAATGGACCGACTGCTATTGTATCGGAAAATACTCGTCCGCGTCACATCCAATTCAATTTTATTACGTTTCAAATAGTTTTCTTCGCAACAACATGACGGTCTTAACCGCAAGATAAAATTTGAACGTTACAGAGCAGACGTAAAGCCTCATCTCGATTCTGCAGCTTGAATTGCATTGCAATATTACAATTTGACTTATAAAGGTTAGCACTTAATTTAAATTAATAAATAATACCACTGAAATATAACCTAAAACACCAGGATAAATAGATGGATGGATGCTTATATTCATAGATGCTAAAACTATTTAACGGAATGTAATGAAACTTAAATAAACCCCACAAACATCACAATAAGACACGACAGATATTGTGTAAATTTGCCAAAACATTATGATAAGTGTAAAAGTACGTGTAAATATTTTTAGTATCAGAGACATATCGTCGTGCGCTGCTTGAACCGTTAGCTACACGAAGATGTGCGGTATGATGAAATGTTTAATATTTTTTAAGAAAAAAGTTTTAAATTTAAAATTTTCTTTTTAAAGAAGGCATTGTAGCCAACATAGTGCACTAAGATGCAATTAGATACTGAAAGTCGTTATGGGCTGAGTTCGTTATTTTCCGAACAAAATAGTGCCTTTATTTTTACTTCATGTATTTTGCTTGCAATATTTTAATAGGTATTGCTCGATATTGATTTTAATATAAGGATCAATTATGCTTTTATGACTTCCTCGTAGATAATTATATATCTTTTATAAGACATTTAAGTATGCGTCGATAACAATCGCCGAGAAATCTTCCGGTTGTTATCAAAGTATATCAACTGCACGTGATATCGAATGGATATCAATTACGTCTGTTCGTTCGATTTATACGTCAACATATCTACGCTTACTTTGGCGTCACCCACAGGTACTCTTAATTAATTGGCCTTTTTATAATAGGTACAAATTTTACGCAACGATAAGGTAAAAAACAGTGAACGCAAATAAAACATGGAAGCATTCCTATTGCTTCAAAATGCTAAACCGAAAACTATACCGGGATGGGTGGAACTTTAAACTGTACCGTGTGCCATTTTAGTTCTTTCAGAACCTTTGCAGCCCAGCAGATTGTCACACGTGATCAAATCACGTACCAATATATAGCCGTTATTACTTACTATGTGCTGCTTAGCCAATTAGCGACGGACGTTGACAATAGAGCCAATCAGTATTTCGCCATGGTAAAAGAAAACAAACTAGCTGTTTCAAGAAAACAAACGACGTGAGTCGTATATTGGTAAAAGAGGCGTGGAGACCAATTTTTCGATTCTAAAAATTTAACCCTACTTGAAGAAAAGTACCTACATGTACTTACAAGCATATATCTAGTGAATAGATAGCAATGATTAATTTTCCAAGTATTATTAAGCAGCTATTAGTTATCAATAATATTCACTTGCCGAATGCGGGAAAATTATTAAAATATATTATCGAAATTCCGACTTAGTTCTAACATAAATTTTGTCGTGAGGTCGTTCGTAATCATGGCTTCAGTGCGCAGGCAATTCGTCGCACCGTGGAAACTTTGAGCATTTGTACATTCATTTGATCTTATGCCACCTACCCTTCAGAACGTGAAGTGCAGCCATAGCGGCCAGTACCGAAGCATAGCCAGACATATCGTTACTACGCCGGTCATCTGAATTGAGCCTCGCCGAAGAGTCAACCCGGCTCCTTTGTCGGCAACGGGGAACGTTATCAATTTTCCCCCGCAATCAAGCGATTGGTGTTTTTGTAGTGTAGATGCAGCGTATTTTCTCTGAGGCTACGTCAAGTCTTTAGTCTACGCTAACAAGTCAACCACTTTGGATGAACTACTTGTGGTTCCAACCAACGTTAGTCAAAATTCTAAATGGTATTTTTCTTCCTTATTAAATGAGCATAGAGGTTACGAAAATCTGTGTGTTATCATTATTAGAAAAAGATTGTCCAAGAAACAATGATAACAGCAGGTTTAATAATATGAAATGGAAAAGGATATATAAAAAATATTTTAGGTTGAAGTACCTCAGTATATTAGTCTACTTGTAGTAGAAGTAATCAGTTGCTGTATTTCAGAATGTATTTCTTCAGAGTTGGTGGTTGGAGCTCTCCCTATCGAAAACATTCGAATATATTTTTTTCAAACGCTTCGAAGTTTCATTTTAAAACAATCTATTATTTACGTAATATTTTGTCTTCATTTATTTTCGTAGAGTTCAATTAGGATTATTCATTTCTGTTTAGTAAAGATTAAGAAAAAAAATAATGTTAAACACTCATTAAATAAGGTTCTGGTGATTGTTATATTATTTTAGTTTTTTAATGTCAATCACCAGCGTGTATCTTAGTTTTAAGACACAAATTAATTTAATGTATTTCTAAGAAATACAATATATAAAATTGTATAAACCCTTAACTATTACTTTAATTTCTATTTCAATATTCGCCTTACAAAACCTTAGGGTTAAGTAGCAATAAGAGATTAAAAGATTAAACTATAACAAGTAGGGTCGGTGGTCCGGGCCGTGTCAACTCAAAAGAGAGAGGTGGCTAGGCAATTGGAGACCGGGGGAGGCAGCGCTTGTAACATGGAGTCGCATTGTCGCTGTGAACGGCCGTCGAATCGGCCGCGCGTACACTCACGCGCACGTACAACCGCGACCGCGCATCGGGCACTACCACTGTGTCCACAGGTAAAACGATCGCAAAATATAAAGTGACGATAACGAAAACCGAGTGCATAACTAACATAGGTAATGTGAGTCGAGCTTACGTGGTGACCCTGTGAATACCGGCTACAGTACGGACGATTTTCGTTGTGTTGTGTTGCGAACGAAAATCATCGGTAGTGTAAACGCGCCCGTTCGCGTACGAGTGTACAAACAATCGGCCGGTGTGTTACTCGGTCCGTAAATAGTGTTACCAACTCTCGAAAATATTTGTCCCTAATGCGTTAGTAAATCCCCTTGCTAAAATAATGTTGTAAAAAATATGAATAATAAGCACTGGCCAAGATTTTTTGCCTTCATTTCGGAATGAAAAAAGTAAATACGACCAATATTATCGCCGTACCTTCAAAATTAAGATTCATGATGAATGATTCCAATTTTTCCTGATTATGAAAATCCTAATTTTGAAATTACAGCTTTCTTATTGGTCCTAAGAAAATACTATAAGACATTTTTTGTAATGAAATAAATGTCTAGGAATACCCCTGAAAACATGAACCCCCTAAATTTGAGGGAAAACCCCTAAGTTGGGAAGCCTGTACGTTAACATTCGCGCAGGATATATTTTTCTCATGTCATTTAAAAATGGTTCGGAGGAATCGGTCGCATTTTAATGTCGAGTCTTCGTACAGCCAGCAATTATTTTAATAATAACCTTAGTACAAAGGCGATAGTGATCTTGCTCGAGGCGATCACGATTGTCGCTGGATGGCAGAAATTTGATATCAGTCCGTTTGTGGGTCATAATGCTACTTCGTGAATACAGTGGTTTATTGTTGTGGACTAGGACTAAACATTTAATCTATGTAATGTATATATAACAAAACACAAATGAGTTAACAGTGCATAAACAATAGTAGTTGAAAATGCATGTGAGCAAAAAAAACTTCAAATCAAGAAAAATTTGATTGAATTGTTTCTATCACATAATTTATGATAATAATAAAATTATTAAATGGAACATTAAATTAAATTTATGCACAGTCCCAAACGGTAAAAATATGAACAATTTAAGTAGGAAACATTTTTTAGACGGTCATTGACCTTAAATTAAATGATTGCAAATATCTATGGAATTTGCCATACTTAGCAAACAATATTAATATTATCGTATTAGCGTTGAGTTTCTATTTACAAAAGTCTCCTGTGTTAATATTTTTTTGTTTTGCTTCGCGCTCACTCTTCTCCCTACGTGAAGTATTGCAATTATCTATGATAGAGGCGAGGACATGCGACGGTCTAAGAGTCATCGGAGCAATCAAAATCAATCTTCATCAATCGTTTTGCGAATTTCACCCTTTTGTTATTATTTCCCCTTTACTAAGAGCTTCGCTTTGCGTTTTATCAAAGGATTTTAGAATTCGATTAGTGCAGATTTTGCATTATTGTCAAAGGGTTTATCATCGATGACCAAAGATACATCACTCAAAAATTTAGTTTTTTCTTGGAAATCTTCATTTTACGGGTAAGACAGGTGTCTTAAAATGTAGATTAATATATTAAAAAACCAATTAGGTATACAATTTTACCGAAACCGATAAAGTCGTTCCCAGACCAAGAATGGAGGTAAAGTTTTACGCGAGTATGTATGTCCGTTCCATTGTGACCTGTAGCCTAAAATGCTTGTCCAATTTTGAAAAGTGAGGTGTCATTAGTTTCGTATTGTTCCCTGGAGTGTCATAGGTAATATGATGAATGATGAAAATCATACAGTCAGTTTGGTGTTTCGTTTTTTTTTTAATTCACTATTGCCTCTTAATTTACTATTAGCAACTGCGTTGCGCCAAGCCTACGCCACTACTTTATTTATTTACATAAATATTAAGCTAAAAAATAAGCTCAACACAAAATAGAACTGATATGTACGCCAACAACAGGCATTTACATCAACCAAAACAGTTAAAAGTTGATGTAGCAATTATATACCTATTATACCTTATACTTTTTTTGGTAATTATTAAGTGTATATGTTTGTAGGTAAGATAAACAAATAATAATTGTTTTAATACACTAAACTGTATTTATTACTTATACATTTTTGAAGAATATAAGCAAAAAAGACTGTCACATAAGTCGGATGCTTATAAGCTATGGGCGGGTTTTGCGTCAATAATAAAGCGCTCCTTAAATAAATATGACATTACGATAAAAAAAATAAAAAGTACAGTTATCGCAGCGGTGGGCATCTCGTTTTTAATTCGACTTAGTTCTCGCTATATATATTTTAAAATGAATGATAGGACTAAATATCTGAAGATTACTTGCATCGTCATGTCCCGCGGAGTCGCTTATCTCGCTCGCATGTCGACATGACATGCAGGCGCGTGAGATAACAAAGGATCAAACCTCTGCTCACAGTCAGTACCTGACATAATAACTGACAACTGACTTTTATCTTTTTATTAAGTTTTATTTTAGTGAGGGGCTCATTTATAAGGATATCGATAGTAATAGTAGTTTTTAATAATATTTATCAAGTTTAAAAAGTTGCTTGGAAAAATGATTGAGAAATCTTCAGCAAAATAATTATTTTTTAAATTAGTTTTCAGCGACTGTTTTTGAACTGCGTTAAGTTTGTCTAGTAAGGTTGCGTCTTTCAGTATCTTCAAGCAATAGAGTCCGAATATAAGTTAAAATCAAGTAAACATTATTATTTATGCCCAAAATAATTCAATTTAAAATACACGTAAACTTATTGGATTAACTTTCTATAAAATTAATATTAACTATTAAATAAAATTGTTATTAAAAGAACAAAGTATGCTGTATCAGTATAGTAATACTTATTCTCGGATGCGTGAAACGAAGCCGCCTGCGCAAGGTTTTTGCCGTTATCACAACGTTTATAACTTCATACTTGTAGTTCAAGTATAAGCATTTGATATCGCCAAGATCAATTACAACCCTGCACAAGGCCGAGGCGTCCGGTTGCGTTCTTAATGGAATTCATTATACTAAATAATAAGTATCAAGTATAGCGAAGCGCTCAATGCTTCTAGAACTATTTAGTTATATACCTTCAAGGTATGCGTAATATGAAAAGGTATATAACATTACATATTTATATAATGTTTAAGATAGTGTTTTCATAAAATATCTAGTACGATTTTTTTTTTATTAGTGAGCGTTGAAGGATAATAAATAATGCAATAAAACTGTTAACAATTTTCCACATGCATTTATTGTGATTCTTACTTACCCTTTAATAAACTGTGGAGTAAATAACTTCATACTAGTAATTAATAAAACATAAAAAATGATAAATAAAAATGTCCTGTTATAGTGAATGGAAAGCAAAAAAAAGAACTGTTTTTATATATTTTAAAAACTCTTGCCTATATACCTATAATGGACGTGTTTTATTGAATAGAATGTATGTATTGTTCAAGTAAATGCATCCATAAATTCCGTATCCAATATTCAAAAGATCGCATTATGTGACCGTGCTTCAAAAAGCATTTCTTATTGCATTCAGTCAATAATGACCCAGTATTGTTGCAGTATAGCACACAGCAAACACCTCTAACTAGCCTGTTTGATATATCTAATGTGTGAATGTACGTCATGCTTGCAAATAACACTATAAGCACGACAATATAACTTTTATTTAGTAAATATAGATGTTTAGAGAAAGTTTTAAATGATTTAAGTTTATGTTTTCATAACTTAAAACAGCATCGGGTTCTTAAGATTTAAAGGCCTACATTTATTTTCCTTTAATTTATTCGTTGTACGAGTAACATTATTTATGACCCTTTGATATCAGTTTTAATTAATTAAAAAAAAATTAATATCATTTGTAGGTTTATAATTAATTTCTTAAAGTTGTAATTGATAGTGGAGTTTAATAATTATTTTAGTATGTAACATATATTTTAATAGCTACTTAAAATAAAAGTATTTTTGTTTTTAAAGTCATAAACGACGTTAGTCTAAAATAGTATAAAAAAAGATACATGCCCTTTTTGCATTTGCTGTTAGAGTTTCAAAGATATATATGTAAATGAACTAATAAATGCTAGATACAGTTTATAAAGTAGTTCGACGCGACAGTAGAATGAACGTGACTCACTTCACCCTGGGCGCCTCATTCGGTACGCGCGAGCCCAGTGCCTAGGAAATGCATTTGTTTGTGTACTAAACACGACCAAAGCACAATTTTTAACGTTGTTAGCACTAACCTGGAAATGAAAGTTACATGTTATAACATGTATTTATTATTCTTCGAAATAATCTACTGTTTATACTTTTATATTTATTTAATACTTTCCTAACTGCAACTTCCTAATCTATTATTTTGTTATAGATACTTTGACTAGCTTTCAACACGGTAGTCTATTAAACACGTGTAAACACATCCGATAATCTTATCTTTCCGTGAAGGATGTTACAATATAGTGTTTTAAAATGCAATTTAGTATGACTAGTCTGTTGGCAATTTAGTAAAATATCCCATGATTAACTGCTTACAATAATTTACGTACCTTTGTCCAAGAAAATACAATTTTTAGCCTTTAGTTTAGTAAAATATTAAGGATATTGTACAAGGAAATATGTTGTTGATTTAAAAGAACAAGTTAACTTTTGATTCCAAATATCAGCATCCTGACAAACAAACTTTAGTATCAACAAACAATTACAAAAAATAATACACAAATGAATGTGTGACCTATGAAGATTATTATTGAAAAAATAATATGAATATCATATTATTTATAAATGTTGAAACTAAAACTGTTGATACCTTTTATTAATCGTTCATTATTAACAGTGGTAGCGGAAATTCAAAGCAACCTTTAGTGTATTTTATAAATTGTCGCGCAGTAGGAGAAATAATGATCTCCTTCATAATGTGTTTCAATATGTTTGTATTGACTGTAGCAGTTTGCGGCCGGCCGATATTGCCCAGTAAGCGGTTAATGAATTGCGATAAATGTTTACAATTAATTGTTTCCTTACGGTTTATGGTACCTATATTTTTTGCATCCGCGTTATTATAAAGTACTAGTAAACCGCCCAAGCAATAAAAAAATAAAATTTAGCCTAGCTCACTCACTCACTGGTAGTTGAGCTTAATTTTGTTAAAAGAACTTAAAATCAGTTAAGTAGATTTTGAGCTTATCCGGAACAAACAAACAATCAAATATTTCATATTAATATAGATTAACTGTATATATAATTGTTACTAATTATTTTAAATGATCGAATGCGTTTGTTTCTATTTTAAACTTTTCGCTAATTGTTTTTAATTATTTATTTCATGTAAAACACTCTCACAAAACAATGGTGTGTTAAATTGTATTCTTTTTAATTAAATTACCAAATTATTTTCTTCTCATCTTCTATCTATATTTCATTTACTAATATTATAAATAGGAAAGGTTTGTTATCTGTTACATGTAAATTTTGAAAGTAATGAAAAAATTTGAAAAGTTCTGTCATTATTATAAAGCTACATTGTCCAGAAGTAGAAGACTATATGTCATATTATTTGCACATTTATATATAAAATTTAAAAGCACGATTCTGAAAGAGAATAGATTGTAATATACAAGCTACAAAGCGATACAAAATGATGCTTGACACTAAATAACGAACGAACAGCGGGCACGTCCCGCTCGTCATATCACTTTCCATTAACGGTAATATTTACTATGCGGCGTGACTATGAAGTAATTAAAACGGTCCGCGAGAACTGCGCAGTTTTTTTTTTAACTGTAACCGCGATTCCCTCGGACCGCAAAAAAAATCGGATAGCGAATTGACGGCTCTATTGGAACAGAGTGAGCTCGGTTCAACGACCAAGCGGTTACTTTGATACGTTTAATGCACCCATCCCCATCACACATCGGACACCTGGGTTTTTAGTTTCCATTTTTTTATGTTTTTATTCCATTAGTTGTGTTGTCTGACTTGAGTACGGTACGTACAGAAGATAAGAGTTATTTTTAAGTGTGTTAAAATAATATACAAATTTTGATACACAAAAAAGACACAAATTACTTCGAATTTTTCGACCCTCAGATGGATTATTTGGTTATCGAGCTGTATAGATAACGATAACCAACTCGATCCAAACTCGAAAAACCTAAAAGGTTTTCTTTAAAACTATTCGTATAATTCAAATCCAAAATTACTCATAAACTTATATTTTATAATATTTTACTAAAGCTCATCGTTATTTCTTATCTTAAGAAGATAATAAATTGGTCCGAAGTCGCTACAACACTCAGCTATAAAAGACTAAACAAAAAATGCAATCTTCACACATGCACTGTTTCTCTAACCCTACGTACCTATGTTTAGGAAAATATATAATAATTTTTTTATAAATTAAACATTGTAACAAACAAACAAGTAAAAATGATTGTACGATCAAAGACGGAAAAGCCCAAAAAGCTGCGATAATTTTGAGCTAAAATATTTTAAAATATTCTACCTATTGAATATTATAAAAAAATATTAAATTCAAAAGTAGCCAGTTGTGTTGTAGAGGGTGATGACACTAAATCTACGGTTAAACAGGTTAAGACGTTAGCCATACAATTTTATTGTTTCGTGAACCAGATCGTCGAATGTCGGAACAACCGTTAAGTGTGAATGTTCCGATAGCGGAAACGGCTGATAGTTTAATATAGGCCTCGATACACCGGTAACTCATTCGGAGCCGCCACGCCTGGTTACAACTGATCGTCGTTGCATATTTGAGTAATCGTTATGCGTAGGTGTTAACGGCACTTTCAATGCACTTTTACGTTCACTTATTTAAAACATGCAAGTCTCTTTTTAACGTTTATTTGTAACGGTCATGTGTGTGTATATGTGTTCTGACAGATATAAAGTGATTGTATTCCATTAAATAATTGAAAAAAAAATAACCTCTAAAAGCTATGTTATATACATACATACTAAACTAACCTAACAAAAGCGTGCTAAAATCTTACATTGTAAATTTATTAGTGTTGAACTTAAGCGATTTTTCGAAGCTATCGTCGTCGTTCATATTAAGAAACGTACAAGGTTATTTAATTTCTTCTATGTAATGTTGGAAAATTGTAGACGGTTTTTAATAGCTTCCAAGGATATCCATGAAAATAAATAATTTGGAACCGGATCGCAAACCCATAAATAACGTGGAACGATTTTGCAACCGAGCGATATAATGATCAAAAAGCGTCCCACTTTGGTTCCCTCCGTTACGGTCTGTCGTTGTTTTGAATTATTGCTCCAAAGCCGGACGTATTTCGTCGACGGTTTATAATCAAGTTGATTCCTCCACCGTGATTTAATGTGTGGGTACTTTCCAATTATTAGGTCAGCAAGCGTCGCGCATTCGGTGCGGGGATTACGTACTACCAGAACTCTTTAAGCGCCGTTGCACGTGTGTGAGTCACAGTTTGTTTGTGTGACCTACCTATATCAAAAGACAGTTGTTATATGTGTTCGTATTGCAAGTTTGTACGCACGTTTTACATGCACATCTGTATTGAAATGAATTGTAGGCTTTAAATATTTATCCCTTAATTGTTTAAAACTGTAAATTTAATGTTAACCTAGAAGATGAAAACGAATAAATTAAGGTATCGTTGAATAAACATCGCTTAGGATGTCTGATTCGAGGATATAAAATGTTGTTTTATATTTTTTGAATGATGACAAAAAGAAAAATGCTTTTAAGAGTTAGTGCGGTGGCAGTAAACATTTATTATCCTTAATCATACGTTTCCGTACGACAGAGATGTAAAGCTTTACTCGAGAATTATCTTCGTGGCAATAATCGAAGCAATCAACACAAAACTACAGTAATTGTCGCACTAATTTAAACGGACGTAAGGTTTTAAATGCGGTCTAAAAATATTGCTTTACAATTAGATCGTCAAAATTGATAGTGATAAGGAACATTCAATTGCAAGTTTTATTCATAGGTAATAAGAATTCATTTTACAACGTCCATGATAATAAAAAGTTTTTAGGTTAGCCGAAAAGGAGTAGTCCTTTCCGTCGATCGAACGGTTTTGTACAAATGACCTTTATGCAGCTTCTTTTGTTTTATTTCCAATGATAATTTCATTGGGTAATTAAATTATACGGAAGGGGTTATTGATCTTGTTATTAGCAAAACGTCTACAGCTAAGTATTATATTATGCTTTCAGTGTCATTTATAGATTAAATTAATATTTTGTACACACAAGTTTCTATGTGTTTCTTACTCCTAAATACGGGGTCTACGGTTTTCAAATATAAACATACGAACCCAAAGTGCACCAATTTTTATAGATAAAGAAGTAATAATTCATTAAAAAGCCGACTAAGTATATGATTACGATTATCGTCATTTATCAAATCATCATATTATATTAGCTATGGCACTCTGGAGAAGAATACGAATCCAATGACACCTAACTCTTCAAAATCGGCCAAGCTGTTTACACAATATGGCAATATGACGTCACAGTGGAACGGACATACATAAATGCGAACGAAAAAGCCTCCTTCTGGGTCAGTCATGTAATGAATAGAAACATAAGCTCCCTGAATACATAAATAGTAAACAAAAAAAAACAAATCTTCTTGAGTCAAAACAAAAGCAAGTCCTGTATTTTACCGTTGATTTCGTTATACATACGACAAAATGGTAAAACGGATTATATTTATAAAATACTATGCACACCATACTCATATTCCTATGTATACTTTGTCTTCTGAAATTTGACCTCAAAAACATCAGAGTTTTACGAAACTTATGATATGGAAAAAGCGAGAAAGGAGTGCCAGGAGCGTGTTAAACAGAAATCCAAGATTTTTATTTTTTATATTTGTTTCTACAAATAAAATTAACTGTAAAATCCCTATTAAAAATGAAATCTAATCTGTTATCTGGTAATACGCATAAATATTTTGTCTGCATTAATAAAAGTTCATTGAACACAATAGGTAGGCGACAGATAAGCGCAATGAAATCAGAAGCTAGATTATGTTCCAGATATGGACATGGACAGTGTTAATGACCTCACAAGGCCAAAGGCCTCCTCGGAATAGCTAAATAACCTTTCGGTTTTAATTTTTTTTTCCGCAACAAAATAATCTATATCAAGAGTATCTTTATAGCAATCGACCGAACGCGTGTTTATATTATTGAGTCGTAAGATAAGTTGAGCATTTTATTCGATTCAGCCGACTCGAGTCATGAACAAAGTATCGAGAAAGATACTAAAGCGTCAATCGACGCTGTATTGAAAACTAAAATATGTGCAACAAAGATAAAATGGGTAGCGGGAAGTTCGGTTTCACCGCTAAAAAGGACAAAGTGACCGTGACGGAGGCTAACAAGACTGAGTTTAGTGTTAAAGAAAAATGTCGTAAGATACAGAAGAAACTAAAGAAGACTGATAAACAGAAGACTGATGTTAAAGAGAAGGCGATTTGGTGGAACCAGTGCAGCAGTCGTGAGTAGATTTTGAAAATCATTATGCACATACACAGAATAAAAATCATAAATGAATATTAAAGTTTAAAGTAGAAAAAGTAGTAAAAGTCTAATCCCTAAAAATGAAGTCGGTCCATCTTAGTCCATAGTAACAATGCGTTAAACTTATCGATGAGTGGTTATCATTTACCACAACTTATCTAATTACTTATTTAGCGTCTCGACATCTTTAATATCCTGTGCAGTAACAATATTGTTAGTGTCATGATATGTATTGTATAATCTATCTATATTATTTTTATAATTTGCAATATTTTGTTTAACTTAAAAATGTATGGAGGTAGTATTGTCATTTTACTGATAAGTAATTTATCTTTTTACTAATAAGAAGCTAATCATTGCTTCGAAGCACTAAAACATATTTTTAAAGTAATTTATAACAAAGGATGTTTATAGTATAGTTTTTATCGATATCTTCTGCGTGTGGATCAAATAAAACTAAGATGATAAGAGGAAATGCTGGAATTAGACAAATAATAGTAATTTATTTTTTTAATAATTATTTTTTTTCGATTTCAATTACTTTCAGATTCAAAGTATCGTTATTCGATAGCATTTCCCGTAATATCTGTCGACTGTTAAGTAAAAGCCGACGTTACGCGCTTTAAATTATTTATGAATGTGAAATATAACTAGTTACTTGTTTTTATTATTGCAAGAGCCAATGGCCCTTAAAGGGCCGACGGGCTTGTTACACTCTATGAATGTGCAATGAGGGGAAATTAGAGCAACAAGGTCCAGCTTTTGAAATCGGCTCGGTACCTCCTGTCGCACGAGCGACGGCTCATCGAGGCCAACTCGGCCTTAAACGTCGCCTTCAAAGCGTTTTACCGAAGTGAGCCCTTCTAATGATCATAGCAACGATTTCGACATTGACTTTTGCGACTCGTGTAGCCCTGCCCTTATTCTCTGTGATCCGATGCCATTATATGGTGCGATTTAAAAGTTTCGTAAGTGACCTCCTTGAATCGTATCAAATTTTGTATTCATAATCAATATTCAAGCGTATGAAACATTCAAATGAGTATGTTACTTGTTGTTTTTCATAAAGGTTATTGTAGTTAACTTTTTGTTTTAACCTTTTCTTTGTCCTTACAACAATTCCGTCTGATTTATTTTAAAACTAGCTCAACGCAGTAGAAGTATGTCAGTGGAAAGCGCGATATAATCCCGTGAAATCGGCTCACTAATGCGCCGGCGACGCACGCTCTCCTCAACATCCACTTTCTAAACTGGCTAGACTGTGCCGGCGGTTTATAGTTCAGGAACTAGCACTCGGCCGCATGAAAGTTGTCTTATTGACATTTCCTTGTGAGAAAAGTCATAGTGCTCACAGCTCTTTGTTGTGCCAGTACTACTTATGTATGATGTAATGTAGTTTTGTTTGTCGATAGGTGATGATACGTACAAATAATCCGAGAC
>JWHW01025543.1:178610-208250 GCA_000931545.1 Papilio glaucus | reverse complement strand
CTTTCACCCGGTGTTGTTGCTATTCATTTTTAAAGTAAAAAAATAATAACGCACGTGTTCAAGGCAACAATAAGAAAAAAGACGACTGTTTACGACCTCGTAAGCTGCGGCACAGACATTTTAACTGTTATAATATTTATTATATTATATTGAACAATGTTTATATTTTGGAATGAATTTTTAGAATGGGAATTTTTAATCAAGAAAAACGAAACCGATAACGACACTGCCATCACCCCCATCACCACCACCACCACCACCACCAGTACCACATCATGCTGCTACCATCACAACTACTACCACTATTATCACCATAACCACCACCACCGCCGCCGCCGCCGCCGCATAGCCCGATATTACCTATCTTTCAGTAAAAATCCCGTCCAAATCGGTTCAGTCCTTTCGGAGATTACCTGGTATAACCGGACAGACAGACAAAAATTTTTTTTAAGAAAATGTATGATCCGTTTAGCAGTTTCAACGTGAAAGAGTAACAAACATTTATCCATGCCATCTAAAGTTTTGCAATTTATAATATTAGTACGATACACAAATGCTATGTGTCCAAGGGTTAGGTAAAATATTGCGTTTTTCTAAAACTGAAACTAAAACATATTTAGATTACTATTAACTAAGCAATGTAGTTAATTAACAAGGAAATTCATTTGTTGAAAATTTTAATCAGAAAATTTCTATTGGTTTATAAAACCAAGAAGATATAAAATTGCAATTATATTGGGAATGTTCTAGATAAATTATATATTATGTCCTTTGTTACAGTGAGCGAAATTGATCAGTACCTATGGATGGTAGGTGGCTCAGCGGGCGCGCTGGCGCTCACAGGCGTCGCAGCGGCCTCCGCCTTCTACCTGAGCACGAGACCAAAACCAGAAAAGCCTCTCGTCACACTTCACGAACAGAGCTTACTAGAACCGGTGAGTACGCAAAGACATTTATTATTGTTCTGTAGTGATATGAGTTAATAATCTTAACCTGACACTGTTTTCTTTGTCCAGCTGTGTACTTATAAATGCATAAGAATCGTAAACCTTTATATTCAAAAACAAAGTATTCATTTACGATTTATTTTGAGATTATAGGGCAATCAATATCAATATAATTTGAAATTAAATTCTAGTTGTATATTAAATTTGAAATTAAATTCAAAAGTTAATTCTTTCTTTGAAACTTGAGTCGATAAAATTTGAAATTGTCCGAACAGTTTTGGAGCGTAGTGTGGTGTCAAGTTGTTATACGATCGTTTAAGTGACACTTGGTTTTTATATGAACAAATATAGCCCATTTAAATGAGCTATATTTGTTCACTTATCATCTTAAAAATATTATTAATAATATTTTTACGATGATAAGTATGTATGATTTGAATATTACTTATAAATTTTGAATTATTTTTCGTGCCATAACCGACTGGATGATAAGTAAATTTAATCAAAGACGAAAAAATAGTAGAAATACAGACGAAAAATAATCCCCTAATCTATATTTTTTTTATCAACAACACCGGTTAAGATATTTCAAGCAAAGGGTTATTGAGTGATAACAGAATTCCACGAATCTATGATTAATGGATTTTTTAAAAATAATATAGTGTAAAATTAGGAATAACATAAGATTAGATACGTCAGGTCAGGTTATTCACAGATCTTGACTTCCATTCTCATGTTCAACTCTCTATGGCAAAATTTGTATCTACATATGTACAGATTATGTGTGATCTAAATAGGCTTCGTGAAATAATAATAGCGAACGCTATTCTTGTTAAAAAAAACATTAAATTCATTTATTTGTTATTTTGAAATATTGATGGCCTTTTATCTTAAGTTCAATGATCGAACAGAATTTAAATGATGTGATGCAATAAATGCTTTCCACATTATGTATAAGTATAAACTAATGCAGAAGATTATTTCTGTTTCAAATGATGAGTAAAGGGAACTCCTTTATATCCAGGTATCAAAGTTCGGATTGTCCCAATACAAACCGCCGCCGCTAGAGTTGGCAGAGCGCATCTTCGAGCGATATTTTTAACTCATTGTACCAAGAGCAGCCCTGCTTGCTACTCTCATGTCAGTGCCCAAAAAGTTTATAGCGAAAGTGACGAGCCTCTGAGCCGCTCTCAGCCACAGACTTACCTAAAGATTTATGAACGTTTCGAACGAATTGCAATTAAAAAGCCATAAGGTAAACGATATGGAAGTGATGTGGTTGAGCAAGTGCGCTTTTTAGGATTGTTTTAATTTTTAGTGTTTTATAGTGAAGTGATTAAGATTGTGAAAATGGCTTGCTGTGACTGTTGCATTGGAGTTGCGCCCATCAGGCCACCGATAAATCTCAATGAACAATCAGATGTTATTAAAGTAAGCATTTAATAAGTAAGAATTAATTAAGGAAAAATTAATATTTTATTATTTAAGGAGAGAAGGAATTCATAGCTTTCTAACAAATTCAAGGCATCGTTAATATTGCTTTAATTTCTTTGATTTTTTATTATTTTCATCGATTGCGGTTCGAACGCAGTTTGCGGTTACACGCACACGTATTGCGTATTTTGGCAAGGCACCGTTACATTTAGAATCGGATCATTGAAAGGTCGGAAATGTCGGTTACGTGTATCTACGACCGAATCAGCGCAAAAATAACATCTTCTGGATAGTTCTTTTATTTGCCAACTTACACACAATTTATTGTTATTATTCAAATCAAATCGAGAGATTAGAGGATCGTGAAATGTCGTCCACTTTTACGACAAGTACTATATCACAATGATTATTTGAAAGTGGTTTGAACTTTGCGTTATTTTTTTTATTAATTATCCTTATTGTAGCGTATTCAAGTATGTTGTTTACTCTAAAGTGTAACCTTTTGTAGTATTTTATTCAATAAATACATATGCCTTCATGGCATTGCATGCTGGTTTCGATTTTATTGTCAAAAAATAAGAAAAACCAGAGCTTATACAATTAAACGTTAATAAGAGTATTCCTAACCGACTATGAACGGACCGAATGATGATGCGCTGAGGTATGAATGCAGAAGTGACAGAGTTGTGCCAGTACAGTGACAAATGGATATCCGTAATCTCTATTTACTCCTCTGTGTACCAGAGTATCATTAAACATATATTACCATTATCGGTTTACAAATACTCAAGATGTACATTATCGCTTTAGAACTGTACTTAGTGATCAGACAGAGAATTGTCCTGTCATCAATACGATCTACATTCACATACATACGTTCTTAAAAAAGAAGAAATTCAGAGGTCTTACGAATAATTTTGTAATACCTATTACGATATTTAATTATTGTTATTTCTGCAGTAACTTCTAGAGAAACTATCCTGTGATTCGTTGTTTTACCCCGTTCAATCAGAATTTTGTTACATTTTGATCGAGTTCAACGTTGGGGAGTGATTTAAATTTTTTAATTCGAATAATGTACAAGTTCTTTTGCTCCATGTAACAATAGTATGGCAAATAATCGAATTTCGTTCATTTTATAACAAAGAAACTAATTTAGGTATGAAGGGTAAAAATGTATATACACATATTTGATCTGACATCGTTGAACAGGCATGACCGGCGTCGTATTTAAATATATTACAAAATAGGACTAAACATTCTACACAAGTTGGCTGGGAATAGATCCGATCTAAGATGGACATCACTTAAAATCATCACTTCAAGTTCAAAAATATATTAGTACAGTCGGTAACATAACGGTTATATTTCAATTTTGCTTAATTAAACATTACGATATTAAGTGTACCGTACAAGCCACAAACTTATTATGTTTGACTTGTACTAGAGAAGTTACATACATTCCAGTAAGTACATTTTGTTTGTTTTGCTGCAGAAAGCGCTTGCGGATAATTTAAGTGTGTTGTAAATTTTATGAATATACCCGGCCCCTATTCAACAGCGAGCTTGTAAATTACTCCGGCTATAAAATAGGAACGTAAAAGTCCATCATATATAACCACGTAGTTTTCAGGCACGTTGGACTTAACGATGGCATCAGTAAAAGAACATTTATTTAGGGAAGGCCCCTTTTATATTAAAAGACTAAAATAATTCCTGTTATATACGTTGCTTGCAAATAAGACGTGAGTTGCGTCTGATCGCATGGACCAAGAAACACCAAGACCCGCAATTAAATATTTACTGCATTACTAGCAATTTGCAACGGCTTCGCTTGGGTAGGAAAGATAGACCTATATAAAATATACTAATTTAGACTGATAGAAGAACTGAAATCAGAGTCAACAGGATACGATCTAGATTCGCTCTTTTACCGATTGAGCATTTGATTATAATATTAATGTAATATGATGGTTATTCCATTATCACTTGGACGGCATCTGTGCATATATAAAAAGAAACTGACTGACTGATATATCAATGCACAACCTAAACCTACTTGGGCCTAGAGACATGAAATTTTCATGAAATTACGTAGGCAAAGACTAAAAATGATTTTTTCTCAAAATTACCCGTGCGAAGCAGGGCGGGTCGCTAGTACCCACATATTTTGATACAGTCTTTAAACTTTAGAAAACACGTGATGTTAGCAACTATATTACAAGACATATCCAATGTAAAACATCACGCAGTCATTTCATATTCCCATTCCCACGCCTACACAGCGCATGGCAACGTACAAAAATAAAATTCGATTGACTCGGGAAAAGGGAGACTTAAATGTCTATACTTGCGATCGTGTCTGAATTTTTGGCAGAGCGATCAGACGAGTCACGGGACTCTGGGATAAGTTAATATGAAAATTGTATGTTTCCTCAATGCCGTTACAACGTAACAGTGATCGTGTCGATTTTATTTGCCAAAAAAAAAGATAATTCTTCATAACCGTAATACATTGATGGGTTTATCAGAGGTAAAGTTAATCTCATCTGTAGTAGAAGTTAGTACGGTTGATGCAAACACACACACAATATACAGTAGCAATTGCTGTTAAATTTTTAGATCTTAAAAGGTATTTTGCGTCTCTTGAGAATCAAACGCGGTGAAACGGATAGGCTTGTTAATCGTAACACTACTACTTCGCCATGTAGCCAAGCCTGTCAATTTGTTACCTAATTCATGTTCATTAAAAACAAAAGTGTAAGATGTACACAGATTCTCACAGATGCAAAATGTTTAACCAAATCTTTCGATTACTTCATCAATTAGTCATGCATCAATGTTGGAGCATCGACGTATGTCTTAACACATCTGTGTTCGCAAACTTTGAATTGCAAAATATTAAACATGAATTTCGGAAGTTTGTTTCGTTGCACGCTAATTTGAATAGAACAATAAATATGTCTTACAAACTTCTACATAGTTTCTCAAATATAACATACATTTTTCCTTTTCCAGATTTTAGAAGTTTAGCTAGTTCTAACAAAAACAATGAACATTATTTTGTTATGTAATCAATTTGTTGAATTTCTACAGTAGTGACAAATTGCTCGATGATATCGAAATTGGAATATAAATGGTTAGCTGTTTATTTAAAGATATACTGAGCTCATTCTGCACAGATCAAAGTAAAATTTGTTTAATATTAATGTAAATTTGAAGGCAATGATTTATTACGCTGTTTTACTTATATTAATCGATATGTTCTTAAACTACGATCAAAACAGTCGCAAAGCCACGCCTGAATTGGCCAGGGACACCGGAGAAACAAACTCACGAAATATTGGCTTGAAATAAAGATATTTTATGTTCCTACATTTCGTTGTTTCTTTATCTATCCACTCCTCTGTGAATTACAAGAAGGCTGGTAAAAATCAGCACACATGATTCGTGCGTTAGGGAGTTACTATATTATAACATTGAACGCAACCAGACGTGCCATTAGAGGCCAAATTCTCTGTTTTGTCTATGACCGTCTGTCATCCGTTATTCGCATTAACTAAGCCTGTTCCTACATTAATAATACTGTCGTTAAATTACAATAAGTTAATTCATCAGTTAGTCTCTTTATGTCCTAAAATAATCTTACTATAATAAAAAATAGATCCATATACCAACAAAGCAACTATAAGGTAGATTGTTCTTTCAGTACCTTTCTTGTACTGAAACAACAACAAAACATTTTATTGGCTAGATGGAGAGAAATAAATGAAATGCCAAGATAGAATAACAAAATTGTGGGAATTTAAAATTTCGCACGCACTCTATTGTGGTTTGATCGTCGAGAAATTTAAAAAATTCTCATAAGTTTACGCTTCTAGTGAAACTGATGAAAGATATAAACGCATAACCATATGTCTCCTGGTTTATTAAAAAAAATGAGTCATGTTGATACTTAGTTATCAATATTACATTTAAAAATCTTATCATGGTATGTTAAACATACTAAAAACTCATCAATGTATTCTTTGCATTTGTCGGTTTATCCAATCTTTAACATCTATAATCGTGTCTTAGATTTCTTAATTTAATTGTTATTGTCTACATTAAATTGTTATCTGGTGTTTTTTTTTAAATAAAACTAGCAGATCAGATAGCCATTAGCGGTCTAAAACGATAGGTCGTCATGTGTGTAAACAAGATTAAGGCTAAAGTGACAAACCCAAGCTGTCATCTTTTTTCTTATTAGTTTAATTACGATATCTTTTTCACACCATTTGACATGTGTGAATGTTGCTGACACTGTTTTGGAAACACTTATGACCGATGATTTTCTATGAGTACAACATACATAGTCTAAAATATCATGGGTAATAATTGACAAGTTACTCGATACCCTAATATTAGGTTGAGAATCTTACATGTTTACACCTTGTGCTCCCGCCAAATGTCATGACATGCCGCCATGACAGCTAATGAGAAGTGACAATGTGACATACATTGTTCACATGCAATTGTGTAACAAATTTGAAACAATCAAAATAAGAGCAAAGATCGGTTGGAGCATTCATTTTATTGTAAACAATGTGTACTGTGTTGTCTGTTTCAATGTCATTTGTAATTTATAAAATGAATTTATACTCACAATTTAGTAAACATTTGTCTGTATTAAAACCTAGGAGGTCGGAAGTTGGGTACTTTCACTATAAGGGCTCGCTTTGTGCCAGTCTTCAAAATACCGTTGCTTTTAATAATCCGTTTAATTTACATCATTGCCTTTTTAGTCTTTGGTAATTTTAAAATATATATGTCACCGATTGTGTTGTCCATGTAACCGATTTTAAACTTATCAGTTTATAATCTGACTTTGCATATTGTAAACTATCAGCAAATAGTGAACTGAACGTATCGTAGACAATATGAGGTATCATGTCAAACGTAACCATTTCTTTTTGTAAACATATTTTGAAGATATTATTATTATTTATAACTTTATGTCTTACCTAACGAACCCAAACCATAATTATCTTTCACTCTAAATTTAGCTTTAACTGAATAACGCAAGCAAAATATCCGTTGACTTGAACAGTTGCTAAATTGTTGAGAAATGAGTTGTCAAATTTTAAACGATTCCTTCAGTTCACAATTTGCTGACATTTTATAATATGCCTAGTTCGATTATACACTGACGTAGTTCATAGTCAGTACATCACCGACGTATACATTCTAATTTCATAGTAAAGCCACAGTGGCTGGCGTACTTCGCTAACTCGTCGCCTATTGACATACAATAAAGTAAAATATGTTTATATGTATACGTTACGGAAGAGGAAATTGGGAAATTAAGTTATACAATTTCAGCGAACTCTTTATAAAACAAGTCATGCAAAACTCGGAGATGGAGCTACCGTCATTTAAAACAAATAAAATGTAACCTTTATGCGAGGTGCATTCTACATCGCACGGAACGAAGCAAGACTTGAAAAGCAACAACATTTAACTGAAACCGCTTACAGTGAATGTTTTTTCGTAGTTTCTTTATACGATTGGTTATTTATTATTTGCGTGAGCGTAAACTTTCAAGAACGCGTCATCCGGAAACACAAAATAAGCCAAACGTCCCTACAATGTCACGTATTCCAAAGATATACCTCTTATTTTTAGACGTCAAGAAAATCGTCTTTCACCGAATTGACCTTGATAAAGATTGATGACCTAACAGGTTCTCTGAGATCTAAAAGATAAATTAAAAAAATAATCATGTTAACGCCTCGAAAATAACGTTTCTGATGACCGTATTATTAATCCATTAATCTTTTACGACTTAAGTGGTATGAATGTGTTAAACTACGTAAAATCTGTAAAATGTTGAAGTGTCTAAAAAAAGAAATAGTTTATGGCTCATTCTTATGAATAAAAAAAAATCATTTGTCGATTTAAAAACCAAGAAATATATGTTTTGTTCGTCCAAAAAAAGAACGTCTATATGTCCTTGAATCGATTTATAAATATACTGCACACAACTGTCGTCGGGGGATTTTTGAGGAAACTAAATCCCTCCTAACCTTGTGACATTAATTCTGAAATCAGATCGCCTGATGTCTCCCACATATTACGTAATATTATCCAATGTCTACGACTTTAGTCACAGCACATGATTTGAGTCAAATGTTTAGACATCACACAGTAATGACCTCGATATAAAAAAAAAATATGGACGACTAGGAAGTTTGCCAGAAAATTGAATAGTAGATTTGATAAAAAACGTCCTAGAGTGAATCCCATCACTATTGCCACCGTGAAGAAGCAGGGCCTAAATAGTGCCTGTAGCCGACTTGGGTAGATGTACGAATGTATGGTTGCTCATGAAACTATAAAGCTCCAATAGAAACGTGTCACTTATGCAAATACGCGAAGACTGACTAGTTGCGGATACATATGACCCACAAACTTGTTTGCCTACTTTTATCATAAAAAGTATCTCGTGTTTTTATTATTATAAAATAATAAAGAACTGCTAGAATCTACGTAGTGTTTTTAATTTAATCTTTGTCATATAAGCTGACAAAAGTAACTAATAATAGGCGTTCGCAAATACGTATTTATTTTATGTGGGCAACCTGACCGCTCCTGACATATTTAAAGCCAATGAAACTTTTAATTACAACGTTAGATGCTAATTTACTAGCCACTCCGTACGAAAAGTAAACATCGTTAGAATACCTGAATGAATCATAAAAGATATTTAATTACAAACATGTGAGATCTGCCTGTCCCAGATTATACTGCAATCTGTATAATTATTTTTAACTAATATGTTTTCGTTGCAGTAATAATTATATAAATAACGCAATATTCAAAAATTAATTAAACATATTTATTTCATTAAATAAATAAAATTAATATATGAAACTGCAAAAGCGTTTATTTATTAGAAATATGTAAACTCAATGGCGTGTGTGTCTATATCTGACGAAAACTATCATACTTACTAATTCTTATACTTAATTCCTTCGTACATATTTTATGACAGGCAACGTATCTGCAACTCGTAAGCTTGTCGCAGATGCCTATGAGTAGCGGTCACTTAATATTGGGGGAACCGCTTGCTCGTTTGCCACCTCCTGGTATAAAAAACTCTATATGCTTTTCGTTAAAGCATGATGTTGGTGCTTTAAATTTGTCATTTTTACATAAAAACTTATTTTTTGTATTATTAAACATTTATTTTTTGTATACGTGTATGTTAAAAGTAGTAAATATACACCTAATTTTTTGGCATCCATAAAAAATAATTTCATATATAATTTAACTTTTGAGATGTCCCCGCACCATGATATTATGAAAAAAACATGTAAGTGAACGTGAATATTGTTTGTTTGTCTTTTAATAATATAAAAATGAAAATCTTAATTTCAAATTTATTCCATTAAAAAGACCAGTACTTTTAAAAAAATAACAGCATGAATTTCTCAAGAATTTCTTTTATTTTTTAAGTTCTTGCGAGATACAATTGTGGTATTTCTTGCATTTACTTTATGCGACCAACTTTAATTCCCAGCAATCATATTACTGAGAAAACTGGGGATGTATTCATTTTAACAATGGATGCATGCGGTTGGTTTGTGGCTCAACAATTTGACGGCTCGTTTTTCACAAAACGCAACAAAGTTGAACGACCCGATGACATACAGCGTTCCCAACATTTACCCCCAAATGAGATCATTTCACTTCGGATCAATTTGCTGTTCAAGTCAAAGTCCTACAAGTGACATTGACCCGTTCTTCGTGCCATTTAGCTTCACAAAAACATTATACCGTAATGTGTAAGAGTACGGTGCGTTTAAAAATAAGAATTCCAAGTTAGTGGGTCAGATATGTCATTAGGTTAACGGACATTATTTGCAAAACATTTTAACAAATAAACACTTTTTAGATGCGGTGTATTTCCGTGGATAAATGTTTATTTTACGTTCTTAAAAAAGTATTTACGTTTACTCTGATTTTTCTGCGATTTTCTGGCGAGTAATTTCATATGTGCAAGTCAATAGCTTGCCTACATGTTTCTTTTTCGATGGGCTGAATCCTGTCATTGGTGGTCCTATAATCTGTTACTGCCTATTTTTGAAATCGAATTGTTTATTTTATGGTAAAACTGTTGGCAGCGGCTTCGAACACACTCGTTCTCATTCCCACGCTCGATTTTTGCATGATTATTCCGCGTATAATAACGTAGAATTATACATAAATGTAATGTTCTTATGTCAAAACATGAAACATTACCTGGACAACAGATAATTTTTTAATTTTTGATTTAATTTTTCGGGTTAATAGGTAAGTACCCCATGTCATTTTCTATAACCCCGACAATGTGTGTGTAAAATTTCATGATCATCGGTTGAGTCGCTAAGGAGTTATAGCGTAACAAACAAACTCACATTCGCATATATAATATTAGTTACGATAAGTAGCAAGCTGACATGATATATACCGCGAATTAATCCCACTCACCCTGAAGAAGGTGCCGGAGTCTTTCTTCTACTCCTTTTTTCGTGGATTCTTCTCCTAAAGGATGGGAGGGGAAATTAACAGGGTAGAGGACACATAGAGAAAGGAAATATCCTTTTTTCTGCTTATCCCGTCCTTTTCCATTAAAGGCATCTGCCACTCATTATCTTGTTGCATATACCTATGGGGAGTGCTTACTTAATATCAGGTGAACCGCTTGCTCGTTTGCCGCATTGTATTATAAAAAAATCGTACAAGTATTTGTCCAACATGTGTTGTCGTCCGTGTAATCGCTTCATCGTAAGCAGCGTTAAAAAGATTACAATTGATTAGTTCCTGGTGTGTTGCTAGGATTCAGCGCGTTGAACCCGGATGGATTAAGTGCGTGCCAGTCATTTAGTTATATGCGATTATTTTATAATCAATTTATTTTATTCAACTTTATAGTTTCTCTTTCAGTTGATGCTTAATGTTTATACAATCCTTCGTTAAAAATGTATGTGTTTTTTTTTTCAGGGTCCTGAAATGGTACGGGTATCCAAATTCTACAAAGATGCAAAAAATGGTCGATTTCTTCGCTACCTTCATGACGATACACGCACGCTATTTGAGACTTTTCGACGAGGCGTCAAAGAATCCAGTAAGTTATTTCCTTCGTCTACATTATAATATACCCTGAAATCCAATCTAGTTGACTAATTTTATGATGTTTTCAAATATTACAAGTTTGACTTAGTATGCACCGTACCACACACCGAAAAGCTTTATGCAATACTAGATTTCTGTGATCATATCTGCTTCATTCTGTGATCATATTATAAAAATCTAGGAGCTTATTTCTTACAATACAACCATATCGTTTTTCATAGTAAAATAAAAAAACTGGATTTTCATCCAGGGAATGTCTCAAGGGACAATTCTAGGACCTTTCTTACATCTTTCTGTATTTCCGCTCGTTAAGTATACTTGTTAGCGATAAGTACGATAATAGCCCTACATTACACAGTATTGTTACCATCATAACCAACAGGTTCACAGGATACAGTTAAACGTATTTGTGCTAGTGGAGTTGTCTGGGCGGTTTGTCTTTTTTTCCCGACACGGGCACTTGTAGCGTTGTCAAACTTGTTGTGTTGTTTAAAAAATAGGAAATCGGAGCTACAAAGTAACTTTTGATGCGTGGAATATTCCACAATATTGCGGTTGCAAACACACGTAATCGTTTACCAGATCGACTGATGTGATAAATGAATGTAAAAACATTTTTCTTGAAAGCGTCACGGTCGTGTGGTTATTAAAAGAATGTTAAATCCTATTTGTGCGTCCAATGAATTTAAATTAATTCCATTTCAGATAATGGCAACTGTCTTGGTTGGCGCGAAGGACCAAATAAGCCGTACGTATGGCAGACTTACAATGAGACTCTGCTGAGAGCGAAAAACTTTGGATCCGGCCTTATATGTCAAGGTCTCAGCCCAGGTCAAAGTACCTTTGTGGGTTAGTGTTTTGTTAATTGTAGAACGAATTATATTTTTATACTTTTACTGTTGGACCATGGGTAGAATTATATATTTTTTTTTCAGGTATTTATGCACAGAATTGTCCGGAATGGGTTATGACAGAGCAAGCCGCCTACTGTTATTCAATGGTCATAGTTCCATTGTATGATACTTTAGGAGCCAACGCATGTGCCTTCATCATAAATCAAAGTAATTGTCTTTTAAATATCTCGTCTAATATACTTATTTTATTACTTTAAATTTAATGAGCGTCCTAGTTTATTTGAGTGAACAACTCAAGGCTGGAGACAAGACCGTAGGTAGCGTAGATTATTTTTACGTGTCTCAAAAGTGTCCAGTATTAATAAATTTACGCAATATTATGTTGTAATTGGCTGCGCCACCAATTTATTTATAGAAATTGCGTAGGTACATATTAATGAGGAGCATAATATCCAGGCAGATCAACGTAAACGGAAATTTTTTTCTCCTGGTGTTTCATCGAAATAGATTTTCTAGAGAATCTACCTTTACAAGCAACGATAAGAAGTCTTGAGTGTATCGTCCATCTAAATGACATTACAAAGCCAATTCGGTTACTTTATAAAGCCTTGATACTAACCTAGCTGACCTGGTAAACTCCGTTTCGACTTAGAATTAATTTATGTATTAATTTTGTATTATTCGCATAAAATAAGCAGAAATAAGCAACTAAATTAAATTATTTCTTAAACTCTTCAAGCTCTCTCATTTGTATTGATTGTTTCCAACCTAAATGAGTAACGAAATTTTCTTTCGTGCAGCTGAAATGTCAATAGTAGTATGCGAAGACGATAAAAAAGCAAATCTCCTCTTGGATCAATCACCGAGATGCTTGCGGAAGCTGGTCACTATCAAAGAAGTCTCTCCGTCGACGCATCAAAGGGCTAGGAGTCGTGGCGTTGATATCGTAAAGTTTAGTGATGTGGAAATTCAAGGAGCTCAAAAAGACCATCCATTTGTAGTAAGTACTAAACAAAGCATTACTTGAAGCAAAGTGTGATGACAAAAACTATTTACTTTAAACGTTCTCCGTTGGCTTTGAAAGTTATTGCGTGAATCGACTTACTGATAGTTTTTAACATCGTCGTTTTTTTTAATATGCAAA
This sequence comes from Papilio glaucus, assembly GCA_000931545.1. Taxonomy (NCBI): domain Eukaryota; kingdom Metazoa; phylum Arthropoda; class Insecta; order Lepidoptera; family Papilionidae; genus Papilio; species Papilio glaucus. Next base: position 194,715 of record JWHW01025543.1, on the reverse strand, counting down.
TGTCTGAATTTTTGAAGTGATAATTTAATACTATTACAGCCACCGAAACCGGATAGTCTCTGCACGATCTGCTATACTTCGGGAACGACGGGCATGCCGAAGGGCGTCATGCTGACGCACGAGAACCTGGTTGCTTCCATGTGCAGCGTGATCATGCAGCTCGGCGAGCACCGGCCCTCCAAGCACGACGTCATGATCTCCTTCCTGCCCCTCGCGCATATGCTAGAGCGGTGTTGTGAGGTAACTTCTACATATCCCTGTAAATTCTACATTAAATTAATTGAAATTCAAGCCAGCTATATGATGGCAGTCTTTAAAATTTTCGTTATCTACTCCTCATAGTTAACATGTAATAGAATATGGAATGCAATATAAAACACCTAATTTATAAGTCTCTAACTAAACTTCAATTATCCTCTACTTAATAACAATCAGACCTTCACATTCCTGAGATGTCGCAAAAACTTAGAAAACATAGTCTTAGCGAAATGCGGTGACGGTGCGGTGGAATAATTTAGAACAGAGTATTTCTAAGAACTGGACAGAAGAATTAAAGATTACAGTCGTCTCCTAGGCTCAGTAGGTTTATCAGCGTCTTTAGCAACAGTGCATTCTTTCAAAAGATCTCGATCCATAACAAAAATCGTAATTATTCAGTCTTTTTATTTATTTTTGTTTTATATTTTTAAGATAACGCTGATAACATTGAATAATTTAACCTCATTCGCCATTTATGCAAATGCATTCACAGTTAGGTTCCTCTTTACGCAAACAAGAGGAATATAACTGTTATATTGTCAGTGACGCGATAAGCACAGTGCACCCAGATTCATTATTCAACAAAATGTAAAGGAAATTATTAACCTAAATTGAGAATTTAACTACCCATAAAATCAAAAATAAGTCCTATGATAATTAAATCATGGCATCATCGTTTCTCAACAATAAAGAATACGTGTTAGTAAGTCACAAAAACGAATAAGTAAATCGTCTTGTGACTTTTAAGCAAACTAATCTGAGTAGACCTCAGTAGTACTCAAATTCTTCCAATTTGCATAAAGACCCTCTTACAAAAAATCTTTTTTATGTTCTCAGAATGCTCTATATATGGTTGGCGGTGCTGTAGGATTCTACAGCGGAGACATACGAAGACTTGGCGATGATTTGAGCGCCCTAAAGCCAACGATGATGCCAGCCGTCCCCAGATTGCTTAACAGGCTCTACGATAAAGCGCAGAGCGAGATATCAAATTCGAAGATCAAGAAACTATTATTTAACATGGCGCTTTCCGCTAAAGAATCTGAACTTAAGAGGTATGTAGCAAAGGTTAGAAATTGGCAGTCACGAATGTGTAGAATTGTTACATGGACGATATAAATGAACGATATAAATGGACATGGTTGGATATTTAAAAACTAATTTTCACCTCATAGGCATGATAACAGTAGACAAGTAGCAGTATGACGGGATAATCATCATAGGAATGGAATAGATGATGCTCTGCCTCAGTTACTAGAATTGAAAAAGAGACTATTTTACATATTCGTCAAAGACATTTGGCTACGTTACTTTCTTGAATCTATAGTAAAGACTGCACGGTTTATCCATCATCTTTTCAATGACTTACTGGAAAACGATATTCAAATATATAAATAAATATGAGCTAAAAATGACTCAAATAAATGAGGAATGACTGCGTCTAATGTGACCGTTTCTTTTAAAATGACGGAATAAATATGAAAATGCCAATCAACTGCCACGCGATGTCGTATGTACGTTCCGCGTGAGTGGATATTTAGGTTACTATTCAGAGTTTTTATTAACACGCACATTTCTTTGCTCATTTTCAATGTCGTCATATTTTCAATGTTGTAGGAAACATCTAGTTCTATAAAGATGACACTTTCCTTGCATTCGACACTTTGTCATATTATTTTATTTTTATTAGTTTCTTGGACTGAAACTGTGGGTACTTTTTTTTTGACAATTTGTCCCTAAATTATTCGGACAAGCCTAGTATTCCACATACATAAAAATATAAAGCTGTGTAAGACACTTGATTAAGTATATACGACATCTATGATGTATCAATGTGATGTGCTGTACCTTACAGCACTCTGTATTCTAGTGACAACATCGACATTGAATCGGTCGATTTGGCCGTACTAAAAAAAATCGATATTCGTAGTTTACTGATGTACACGTAGAGGCAAGGATATGGCGAATTAGTGAGGCCAATCCTCAGTCGATGAAATTCTTTGCTTTATTTGTGTAGGGGTATCATCCGCGCAGACTCCATATGGGACAAGCTGGTTTTCCGGAAGGTGCGCGAAGGCATGGGTGGCAGGCTGCGCATCGTGGTAGTGGGCTCCGCACCACTCGCCGGCAATGTTCTCACATTCGCACGATGCGCCCTCGGCTGTCTGGTAAGCTTTAAATTAGTAGAAATTTTATACGGAAATTTATTGCGGTGTTGGGAAAGGACGCTCTACGCGAACTAATACCAAATACATTGATGACTAAGAAAAGGCAATAAAGTACCCGAAAACGACGAGGCGAGCGTAGATATATTGATGTAAAAGAAACAAAGAGCGATCTACCAGGACCGTATCGCATGGATATCTGTTATCTGTATCTACGGGCTGTCCGGGAAACTATGCGCCTGGATTTCTAGCTTTTTGGAGGGTCGAAGCATCAAGGTCGTTGTCGACGGTGCATGCTCTGACCCGAAACCAATTAATGCTGGTGTCCCACAGGGCTGTGTACTGTCGCCCACCCTGTTTCTTCTGCATATCAATGACATGCTGCAAATTAGCAACATCCACTGTTATGCAGACGATAGCACTGTACACGGCCCGCGCTAATGTTTCTCGGGCTACTGCCGATGAGAACTGGATCAAACTTGTGTCTGAACTGCAGAGCCTATTAGGTGAAGTCTCGAATTGGGGTCGACAAAATCTTGTTGATTTCAATCCCAAAAAGACACAAGTCTGTGCCTTTACCGCTCAAAAACAACCTTTTGTCGTAGATCTTCGTTTCGAGGACACTTCCCTGGTTGCCATAGCCAGTATCGGTATTCTCGGCGTGGATATATCGAGTGACGTTCAGTTTCGCAGTCACTTGGAAGAAAAGGCCAAGTTGGCCTCTAAAAAGCTGGGTGTACTCAGTAGAGCGAAGTAGTATTTCCAGCCGGGCCACCGCCTTCAATTATACAAAGCGCGAATTCGGCCCCACATGGAATACTGCTCGCATCTCTGGGCAGGAGCACCCCAATACCAACTTCTTTCATTTGACCGCATACAACGGAGAGCGACTAGAATCATCAACGACCGAGCTCTTACCGATCGGCTTGATACTCTGGCCTTGCGGAGGGACGTCAGTTACATCTGCGTTTTTTGTCGTATATACCACGGGGAGTGTTCCGAAGAACTGTTTGGAACGATTCCTGCCGCCGAGTTTCGTCATCGGACGACACGACACACTGCCAGGTACCATCCACACCACCTGAATGGGTGGCATTCCTCAAGAGTGCGGTTTTCTCGAAATTTCCTTCCACGCACAGCCGCGTTGTAGAACGGTCTGTCCTCGGTGGTATTTCCAAACCAGTACGACTTAGGGTCCTTCAGAAGCGAGCCTATCTCTTTCTGAAAGGCCGGCAACGCATCTGCAGTTCCCTTGGTGTTGCAGGTGTCAATGGGCGACGTTGAGCACCTTGGTGTTCCCGCTGCTCGTTTGCCCCCTTTTCTTATAAAAAAAACCTACTAGCCTGAGTTACGGGCGTAATTTTTGAAGTGAAATCTAGAGCCGCATTATACGATATTTGATAGGGGAAAATCTTATATGTTCGCGTGAACAACATGCATTAGTAACACGCGTCAGCAAAAAGCTTATTTGAATTTGGAACAGTTTCGACGAACGTCTTTTCACTTCATTATTCTTATATTCAATTTTGAATTTTATTGTGAAAGTACAAGGGTTTATTTTTGTTAATTATTTATTTATTTTAGAACTATTGTCGCGCATTTCCACCTGTTTTGAGTCTTCTCTCGGCAGTTCTTATGACTGCCTGTGTTTTTTGAATTACTGACAGTGGCTAATTGTTGCAATACGAACACCTCAAAACGAATTCACTAGAACAAATGTATATTTACACTGATCTCAATGTTATGAATTGAGATGACTGGATATTATTACTTGACCATGATGGATGTGAGCTATTTTCTGAATGCATTAAAATAATCTATTGAAATACTTCAATACAATCAATCATATTCTAAGAATGTATAAAATAAATAGAAGGTATTATTAATGTTATTCGTTGAACTTTCAAGGCCGTTATATTTAGTTCGTGGTATTTGCTTATTATTCATCTCGATATCTTGTTTGTTTTGGACGGACTTCGTATACAGATGATTATTTTGCTTGGATACCGTTCTAGTTCATAATATTCTATTATAAATATTCTTAAACAGTAATGTGGTTTTACCATAGCATTTGAAAAACTCGATGCCAACATGAATTAAATATAATCTAGACTTGGGAGAGACCTTAGTAGATCCATCACTTAACGTTACATTTCAGATGGGATTGATCAGATAATACAAAAGAGGTAACATATCATATGTGGGTGGACTACACGTGAAAAGTTCCATAACCCTATTTACACGAGGTTTATAAAGATCACTTGAAAGGTGTTTGTAAAGGTTCTGTTATAAGATCAACTAGTAATCTGCCCCGGCTTCACCCGGGTAGCACTAATTATGTTGATCCGATCGCTACTAAATTTCACAGGGTCGCCATTTATGCCAATCCGAAGGTTTATTGAAAATTTCATCGAAATCGGTCCAACCGTTTCGGAGTATATAGGGAACATAAACACATCGCCTTTTATACATACATTGTCATATTTAATGGTAACACGACTTTTGTTGACATTTCCAGATCGTGGAGGGGTACGGCCAGACGGAATGCACGGCGCCCGTCACGCTTACCGTGCAAGGCGACCACGTGCCCGAGCACGTCGGCCCTCCCGTCGCTTGTTGCAAAATCAAGGTTAGATATCTTTAGTAAACATCACTTTAGAAATTAGTAGCCCCTGTACTGGCTATGCGTCTGTTATTGGCGGAGAAATAATCATATATTTAAGAGTTTGCACTACGAAATATAATATATATATATATATATAGCTATTTTTGATGTATTAAAAAAATGTATTCTTACATCCTACAAGTTAAACAGTACTTTATGCGCCATGACATTTTGATTGACCTATATAGTAATGCAGTACTTCAATGCAATAGGAAATGCAAGTATAGAAGAATGAAATCTTCTAAACTCATATAAAATGACAACTCCGATGCATAGAATACACGGACTTTTACTGGATTCAATTTATAGACCCTCGAATGAGGACCCTTTGGGAGACACCTTTGTTTAGAAAAGGCTTCTTTTGAGTGATGATGATGATGATAGTAACAATCTATTTGTACTGTCAGCTAGTAGACGTGCCGGAGATGGAGTACTACGCGGCGCAGGGGCATGGCGAGGTGTGCGTGCAGGGCGCTAACGTCTTCAAGGGCTACTTCAAAGAGCCGGAGAAGACGCGGCAGGTGATCGACCGCGACGGCTGGCACCATACCGGCGACATCGGCAAGTGGATGCCTGTGAGTATTACCACGTGCAGGTCGACGCAGTGTATGATGTATGATCGGCATCCCACGAGATGGACCGATGCTTTGGTTAAGACTGCCCACTGAACCCACTGCATAAAGGCGGACGGAGACCGAACTTTGTGACGATTTATGAGGGGGACCTACGGTCCTACGACGAATATTACCATTTAAAATTAACAATTACCGGCAACCATAATCAAAATCAGCAAGAGCGAACCGATATTTTTATGGAAAACGTGGCAGTTATTCATCTTTCTACATTGTATGTTAATATGCTAAATATTACTTTTCAAATTTCAGAATGGCACTTTGAAGATAATCGATAGAAGGAAACACATCTTCAAGCTGTCACAAGGCGAATACATTGTGCCGGAGAAGATCGAGAATATTTATATAAGGAGCCAGTACGTCGAACAAGTCTTCGTGCATGGCGAATCACTGAAGGTGAGACAATCTATGTGAGAAATGGTAGAGCTATACTGCAAATAAAATTACAGGTTTATTTAAGGGTCGTAGCTTTAAACGAGAATCGGAAGCACTAGATAGCGTAACGAATTAGGGTACGGACACCGAAAGTAAAATTATTTGGTTCAAATGCGCCATTTTACTATTGCAGTTAATCATCTCTAACCACAAACTCAAGTGTAGGAATGTTAGTAAAATATATAGTTACACAATTTGCTCATAATTTCAACAAAAAAGATTTCGCTGTAAAAGGCGTTACATTTACAGTACCACACAACTCCAACACTTAAGTCATCTCTTGTTGAACAACTTACCGATGTATTCGGGTCCTTTCAGGGGAATGTCTGGATTAAAAAATTGACTACTTAGTTGTGCCGAACGCTCATCTTTGCTACTAGTGTATGCTACTTTGTCTAAGATCCATAAGGAATTTATATCCTCATCTGTTATTTAGTCAGGACTTGATTACATGATAAATCACAAGTGGGTTGCCGATTCGAATCTGGGACGAACACTGTATCGTCAAAACCAATTCAATTCCTAATGCAGGATCTGACAAAATTGTGTTATTACATCAACATTTTGTTCAGAGAACCGTAAATCATGCTATAATGAACAGTGTATTAGACTGTTAGTGAGTATAAGAGTAGTAGACTCAAATTCCCAGCTATCACGTGCAATTAGTTAATGATAATTTTTTTGGTGTCTTTCCAAGTCACGCTTCCAATTGGCACACCGGTGTCACGAATATAACAATGTCTCACTTTCTAAATCCCTTTAATTGTTGTTTAAATATAGTTACTAAGTCGAACCGTTTTAAAAATATACTGCACAAGATACCGAACGCAACAGATTTTTGTCTCATATAAGACAAAAATCTGCAAGTATATAAGACTTTAGTGAATACTACAAGAATTATTTGAAATATTTACTGTGTATTAAATTTTTTAATGTCATTTAGTATTTAAGTATTATTATTTAAAAAGGTATTTAGCAAGGTACAACGCTTACGTCATGGTCTTTCAGGATAACTGTCTATATTGGGCTGCATTTATAATTCAAATCCCATTTACTTTATATTCATAATATTTTTTTATTACCAGTCGTGCATCGTAGCGGTCGTGGTGCCAGACGTCGATGTTGTTAAATGTTGGGCGTTGGAGAACGGTATCCAGGGAACTTTCTCCGCTCTGTGCGAGAATGAACGCGTCAAGCAGATGATTCTGGAGGACATGCTACAGTGGGGCAGGAACGCGGGTCTCAAGACATTTGAACAGGTAACTAACCAATGACTTGTTTGTAACTCATAGCCACTGTTTGCCTTAAGGAGGCATGTACAGTTTCACCAAGTTTAGAGGGCAGAGCGCAGAAGTTGCTTAGCCCAAACCTCTTAAAAGTAACTAAGCTCGAGAGCTCCCTCTGGAGGTTGTCCGGGCCATATTAAGATGCGGTCGTGCTCTTAGGTTACTTGGTGTCACTCTGGTAACACGGCTCAAAGGTCACCGAAAAGCTTGGATGGGTTACTTGTTTAGCATTCCTATTCAACGGTGCTTCACAAACAATAACGAGTAACGAAACAAATTTATGTTGCAAAAGTGAGTGGCAGCGTTGGCAGGGGACGTCCAAGGAGAACTTATATCGACCAGATAGCGACATACTAAAGAAGAGCGATATAAGGAATACCCGTAACCGACGAGCATGTATGCGTAGATTGTATGGATGTAAAAAAACCGAGACAGGTATACCAGGATCGCGCCAAATGGAGATCCGTTATCTCTGCCTACCCCTCTAGGTTACGGGCGTGAGTGCATATTGAACAAAATGAAAACAATTTTGAGCTACACTAAATGTTGTAAGATCGCCATAAACTACAGCATGCCAATCGTATGTTATAGTTTCATTTGAAATTTTCTTGAGATAACGTTAAATCGTAATGATTATTTGTTCCACGTGAATAATATTTGTATAGTTTTATAAAAAACTCAGAACCTGAAATTGATTTGCAATAGTATGGTGTAGTTTAGATAAAATAATATGAGATTAAATGCTGAATTTAATAGTATAACTCTGAATTTACAAGTAAAAACCTATGTATATTTTGCGTCTAGCCAACAATATAGTTGACTCTTATTTTTTTACAAAATACATTTCACATGTACACAAATACACAACCTGCACCTGCATCATATCATTTACCTTCATTACAGTATTTTGGCTTTCAGAATTTTGATGTATACATACTAATTCTACGCACAAATTAAGCCGATTTTTTTTAAAGTTCTATGAAGAACAAAGCTCACTTAACAATTTTTTTGACTTTTGTCTGGCATTTGATGAAAACTGGATGTAAAGGATCGCGGCGATGGGGCAGAGAAATCAAAAAACGTATTGTGCGCACTGTAACGATCGGACGACTTCTATGCGACTGTGTCCGCATCTACCGCCAAATTACTTTTTTATTATTTTTAAAATCTCAATCGTCTTAAATCTACCTTTACAATGACTGAGAAACGACACAGATAATAAATATTAATTTTAACACATAAAAAATACAAATTATAAAAGATAAAGATTAACAAAATGAGGACGGTAAACTCTATCGGTAATACGTTATCTATATTATTGTACAACTATTTGAGGTGCCGGGTAAGGAGGGAAAGGAGGGCCATTCGCATTGACAGACTGAAAAAGTTGATAAAAACTTTTACAACGCAATTATTTCCAAAGCCATAAAGTTGCTTTTGGCATTCGCTCGGGTCATGCGTGTGGTCTCTTACAACGTACAACTAACAACATACCTCGCAAAGAGCTCACTCATTGCTTGCTACCCAAACCGTAGCGTGTCGGTTTTGCGGGTGTAAATATTTCATCCTGGCATTATTTTTAATATAGACCAGCACTGACATCTTTCCTGTTACACTCGTACAAAATTATGAGTTATCCTGCGTGCTCTTTCTTCTCATTTCACTCATTTTTGCTGCTTTAAAGCAGCAAAAATGAGTTAAAAAATATTATAACTTTAAGGTTATAATATATTTTTTTAAATGTTAAAATAGCATTAAATTCATTTGATATTTGTGTAAAAATAACAAAAAAAAATCTCATCTTCAAGTTTCTGCCAATACCCCATGCCTCTCCCCCCGCCGCCAACAACAAATCATACAAAGTATAGCTTTGTACATTTTTACCGAAAACTAAAACTGAATACCCCATACCATCATGGATATCCATATTTATATTGTGCCGATATATTGTTTTAATCTCTAGCGTCTATGTTATTTTCATACAGCCCTAAGATTATATTTTGTTTAGTTTTATACAAAAACGACGCAATAAAAATGTGTTACATAACACTAACCCCACTATACCTGATAACAATAAGGAAAGACTCTTATATTTGAAGTGTTTCCTCATACGGTTACCGATTTATAATAAGCGTCCTTAAAATGTATTCGTCTTAAAGGGGAAATTTTTATTTTTAGTTTATTTGTGACAGATTAGTCAATGTCAAGTCCAATGTGGCAAGGACAGAGTAAAAATAGCTCGAATGCGATAAGGACAAATCGATAACTACAAGCAATATTGAATGAATTCGATGTGGAGTGCGCTTAAAATATATTATGCAATATTAATCCTGTTATGTATTGTGTGGTAGTAGGATTATGAAATAATTGTCGATTGAAACATTGGCTTTAATTTAATAGCTTCCTTATATAAAATTAAAATTAACACGCTAAAACAAACGACTTTTGAATCTGATGACGTCACAACGGCATGTGTGTACAGTGTAAAAAAGATTGCGTATTGAATTAACGCAATTAATAATTAAGGACGCACGCCGGGTGAGACATTAGTGTTAGAGGGCGCTGTATACCACGTGACTCTCTTGTTGACATATTATATGATTAATGTTTTAATATTTTGTTAAATATTATGTTTTCGCAGGTCAAAGACATATATTTGCATCCGGATCCATTCTCCGTTCAGAATGGCCTCCTTACGCCCACTATGAAGGCCAAGCGTCCAGAGATCAGAAATTACTTCAAGCCTCAAATAGAAGACATGTACAAGCAGCTCGAATAACGACGGTTCGAGTACCAACTCGACGTTGAATCGAAAATCGATTTTGGCTGATTCCTAAAATATTTTCTGTTAGAAATATATACTTAAGTTATTACTATAAGTGATATTATTTTGTACGGTTTAATTTCGACATAAGACCGTTTGCACACAGACGCCATGTATCAATATACAATGTGTGGGTTTTATTGCGTTACGCAGTGATATAAATGAATTTAGACATACATATGTGTTTTTGTGTGCATACGGTTAATATTGAAGGCTAATTATACAGATGTGTGAGTGGTTTTAATATTGTACTCGTTTCATTATTGTTTGTTAATTATTGAGTGATTGTAACTTTTTAACTCTGTATAACTAATGTTTTGAAGCTAAAAGAAAAAGATACTTAGGTTAAGTTACTTAATTAAGCCTTTAAAGGTAATAATCAAAGGAACATTAGTTTCTTATGCTGTCAATTATCGGTGTGTTTGTATTCGCAATGTTGGTATTTAATCTAAATTACACAATGTTTTGTCCAATCCATGACAATCGATTTAAGACACGAGCTGCGTGAACATACTGTTAGTGTAATCATTTAAATTATTAAATGCAACTTGGGTGACATGCTTACGCAAACGTTCTTCATTAAGAATTATAACGAAGAAAATTAGTATCACTTTTGTTGTAAAAGTAGTAAAGATAAGCTATCTATAGCTAGATATATCGAACTTGAATGAAAAATAACATAACAATGCCGCACTACATAGACACGTCGCTATCAAATAAAACGATAAAAACAGATCTCGTGAAAACTTATCCATATTTAAAAATTACAATTCGTAACAAACAATAACAACGTTATCAAATGCATTAATATAAAACAAAGAAAAACCTTCCTTTTAATTGAATCAAAACACGATCTTACATATAAAAGACAACGCAGAGCAAAGCTCTGTCCACAGCTAGTTTTTTCAAAAAAATCTGACATACATTTTTAAAAAAATCTACAAGTCGTCAAAAAGTTCCTAAATCTATAAGGACGTGTGGTATCGGTTTTGACTGCAGTGTGGCATTGTTTTTAAAATTATTGGCTTATATATTCATAATTTAAGCCCAAACTAAATAATTTATATCTTACTAGGGCCGTTTATAGACTAAAAGGTAGTAGGACAATTTTTATTAGAGAATAACATTTATACTAATACAATATAAAGTCTAAGTTTATTTTATACGCAAACACAGTTTACAAAATTTACGAAATAACGAAAATTCAAGCGCACCTTATTCTTAAAGAATAAATACCCAATTGTACACTACCATCCAACCTATTTGTATCTATTTATGCCTATTATGGGTTTTACACATATATTGTGCCTTTAGAACCACTTGTAATTAAATGATAAACAATATATATCGCACTTCAAAACTTATTTATTTATAACACCATTACAGAAATTATTACAATTCGATGTTATACGTACTATGATACTTATCATGATTTATAAATAAGTTTGATCAGAATCAGGATTCAAATCTGATGACCCGGAGAGACCGAACTGAGGTATAGGTACCAATGACATTCTATAGTTAAAGTATAGTCGGGGTACGAAAACCTTCGTCAGTTTTTAAATTCATCCCTTCATAAATTCGTAGACAATACTTTATGAACCTAAAGCTCTAAGCTGATAACAAGGTAAATATGAATTTCGATGCAAATATATTCTATTTAATTGTCAGTGTCCCTGGTGCAAGCAAATGTCGACCTTAACTCGGTAACGAACCTTTTTTTACTCTGACTATACAAAGAAAATCATAGGTAATTATTTATTCGATTCGAAGTAAAATGTTTATACCCTTGACCACGAAACGAAGACAAGTCCTTATTTTCTGACGAGTGGTCGTCAAGTTTGCACTTGTCTATTCTTCCGAGCTTTTCGTGTTTTGTATGATCTTTGCTTATGTTGATTAGTGACATGTTTGAAACGACTTGTTTTATTTTCTTGTTGCTATTTAGTGCGCGAGTACTTACGAAGAACGAATCTCGTCTTATGTTTGAAGTGTTTGATGAATGTTTTTTACGTGCCTACATTCTATCCATACGATATAAGACGTAGCGACTATAATACCTGTAGATAGTTTTGTATTCACTTTTCACACTAAGGCAATTCATGCTTAGAGCGAATGTTGCGGTTTCGTGTTGTTTCAAACCAAATTTTTTGTTGTTATTGGTGCAAGTTGTACTACGATAATTTATTTTTAAATAAAAAAAATTTAAAATTGTATCGCGTTTTTATTTTATTAAATAAATGTTAAGGTATCCATTATTGTATTTTTATGCGTAGGATTACTATCTCTTATGTATATAGGTTGTGTTAAATGAATATTTTTAAATAGATTATTTTTATGTGCACCTCATTCGTGCTGTATCCAATTACAATAAAAAATGTGTTATCGCACAAAATTCATAAAAAAATTATTCTTATTTAGTTGCTACAACCATGTGCAATATCATCAACCACGACGCATGAGTTGCAGGGCGGGTGAAACCGCGGGGCATAGCTAGTAAATAATAATGATAAATTTTATATTCAATGAAAAACCTTTTCCGGTCCGTGGCAGTCTTACACATTTTATTAAATTAAAAGGAAAAAGGAAGAAAGGAATGTATATACAAACCAATATTAAGAAAAAACAATAGATATGAAAAGAACAGTACAATGTAATATTTTGCATAACTTAGTATGGGAAGTAAAAATTGTATAGTTGATAATATTAGACGCACAGCTGTACACACATATATTGACGTTCGAGGGATGACAGTAATTATGTAAAGCATTAACGATGATTAAAATTGAGATTTTGGAAAACGACTGCCTTCAAGGGACAGCAATTGAGAACAGGATATATCTACTGTCTGTCATTACTAATCTGATGGGTCGTAGATTGAGATTGAGAATGAAGAATGAACATGAGATTCGCTATCAAAACGAAAATGATTTTAGAAGACGCATTTAAAATGGCGATCGCATGTTATACTAGTGTTACACAATTTAATAGGGAACTTAAAAAAGCGAATTGCAAAAACATACATATTAATAAAAACATAAAATAGTAATTAAAAATATTTTCCAGGAATGGTTTCTATCGACCGTTAACATCGACAAGCATTAGCTCTCGAACAAAAAAAGAATCATCGAAATCGGTTCACCAGGAGCGGAGTTCTGAGGTAACAAACATAAAAAAACATACACACGAATTAACCTCCTCCTTTCTGAAGTCGGTTAAAAATACAAGGTATCGAATCGAAAAAATCGATACTACTCAGGTATCGATGCTTTTTGGTAATCCCCATCAATTCCTCAACAACAAATAATTCATAGATCGAGAGTGAAATAGGTAGCAAATACAATATTTACGTCTTTAGCTTCTTTCTATATTCTTATCTCGAATACAGTGGCTTATAGTTTAATATAAACGCCAGTCCATCACCTAAACGGCGATCTGCACATCACTTTGTTTTAAGCACTATTTCTCAATAATTTAGACAAGTGTATAAGAGGGATCTGAGACACAACTTGATCGTTTGACAGCAATTTATTTATAAAATAAAAAACCAATAAATAAACTACAATAAAATTATATTTGATTTGTAAATAAAATACTTTTTCCCTCGACATGCTATAAAAAGATCCTAGTAAGTTCAGGAACAGGAAATCATGGCGTACCGATAATTAAACAAGGAAGAAGTGAGAACGACCCTCGAGAAATCACGCAGAGATTATCTCCGCTTATTTCCATCTCGTGACGCAATCGTTCGTGGCCGCGAAGAAACATATGGGTCAGTGTGACGATGTTTATAGATACGATAAGTTTAACTATTACGATTGATACGCAGTTTCTTTAGGATTTTAATATTTTAATTATGTCATAGCTCGTTTAAAGCTTGATGCAGATTTAAAACTGGATCTTTTTCAAAACAACATATTATTTGCCCACTACTAGTACTAGTTTATTAGTAGTACTACTGTTGACCGCGGCTTCGCACGAATTCTTTTTTTTTTATCTTCCTCGCTGGAATTTTTTGTAAAGCAATAATAAAAAATCAATAATAAAAAATCAATATTAATAAATCAATATTCTTTCGGTGCTTATGCCGTAACCGACGAGCTTGTATGCGTAGATGTATGGATGTAGAAGAAGCGCGAGAGCTGTGTCAGGATCACGCCAAATGGAAATCCATAATTTCTGCCTACCCTTCTGGGTTAAGGGCCGGAGCGTATATTTATTTATTAATATACTCAACACCTTCACACATGTTAACTTTACCAATATATCTGTACTTTATTGAATATAATCTATATAAAAACAATTGCTGTTCGTTCGTCACGCATATCAAAAACTGATTTGGATATTTTTTTTACATTAATGTCATCTAAATCCAGAAAGGGTTTAAAAGTAAAAAAATAAGCAAAGCCAAAAGAAAAAAGACTAAAATTGGTAATTTTGTGTTTAATTTTAGGACTCGTTAGGTGGCGTTCGTGGCGGACATGTCGTTTGACAGCTGCGCGCGCATATCACAAAACCATTCCACACCGTCTTTTCTCGTTGTCGTTATTTGTTTTATCGTAAAAAAGATAGATATTAAAATTTTCAAGGTTGCAAAGGGAGTTCGAAGCTTATGAGTGGCCGTGAAAATAGTATAATTTTACAATGTTTGTAGTGTATGTTATTGTATTAATTTTAACGTTATCACACTGAGGAGGTGTCGAGCTGAGATAGGTCGTCGAAGCAAGGACAACTATACGACACTATATATAAGACAACTATAGCCATGAATTTACATGAGAAGACCGCCTGGTTTGTCGAGTACGCGTAAAATGCGATGTCGTATGTTAGACAATACAGTCGCCAAGACTTATTCCTACATTCATCTGTAACCCTCAGAGGCTCGAAATCACTCCAATTCATAGACATAACTTCACTGCCAATCTCTGACGGATTTATTCACATAGCACCATGTGAATGGGCAAGTGCGTCAACATCAATAACATCAATCAACCTCGACTATGCAGAGGAAGGAGACTGACTAAGAATCAGCTTATGAACCACGTCAAAGAGACATCGATACTGGAGAGAGAATCAGTCGCATGTCTGTTCTTTATTTATTTCTCCGCCGAAAATGAATGTAAATCTGAGTCTGCTAGGAAGCTTTGCATTTAATGTTTACTACATTTATTATTTAAGTACGAAATTATAAAATTCATTTGAATCACACATAAAACTTAAACCGGTCTAGTGTCTATAAAAATATGAATTGTATAGTAAATGACCAGGATTGTAATGATGATTAAATATGATCTTCGCTCTTATTCCAATATATGTTCTTTAATAAATTTATTTATAAAATTGATAAGATATGGAGAAGGCGATATGTGTATGTTTGTTCCCTGTACCACTCCGAAACCAATAGAGCGATTTCGATGGAATTTTGGTAGCGGTCGGATTAACATAATTAGTAGTGCTAATTTAAGCTACAATATTATACGTACTCCGAAACAACTAAACCTATCACGATGACATTTCGTTCGATCACTATGTGTAATTTGGTTTAACTTAATACATGGTTGGATAGTTTCTAATACGATTATTGATCTCAATCTTTTTATTACAAAATAAAAGTGATAATTAATTCCTTAATATAAAAGTTCCTTAATATTCTACAGGAGTCAGGTAGTAACTATGAGCGCGAATGTAAGATTATTTGTTACGCCTTCACTCCATATCTTATATAACCTAATATCGTTGACCAAGATAATGTAATGTGATTATGTTTTGACAATAACATTCTTTTGAATTTTTTACGTATAATTCCAAGTTATTAAATAAAAAGTTCTACTATAAGAAAT
>JWHW01025543.1:166871-178051 GCA_000931545.1 Papilio glaucus | reverse complement strand
TATAAGCGCGAATGTAAGATTATTTGTTGCGCCTTCACGCCTTACCTTATATAACCTAATATCGTTGACCAAGATAATGTAATGTGATTATGTTTTGACAATAACAATGTTTTGAATTTTTTACGTATAATTCCAAGTTATTAAATAAAAAGTTCTACTATAAGAAACAAACGTATGCAAAGCCGCTGGCAACAGCTAGTTAGATTGTAAAGTTGTAACTAAATAAATCCATTCAAATGAGGCTAAATGTAGCAAGACTACATATTTATCTTAGCACCATCTAGTGGCTAATAGCAATATTATTAATTTAACAATTATTTAAAAAAATATAAGAAAAAAATCGTATATTTTATATCAGGCTAAGGTAAATTAATTTTCATATATGGAACAACAATTGCTTGCTCAATAACATGCGATTTTTTTGTTGTAAGTGAAAAGTTAACAATAATAAAGGTTAATAGCAATATTTATTTATAGACATAAAGACTAATCAAAAGAATAGACGACTAGATTTGTTTATGTTTTTAGATAAAATACCTAAATTCGTAAAATTGTGAAGAAACCTATTTTTTTATGTTGGATTAATTAGATTCCTTGTGCAACAGGGACAGTAATAACATTATACATTTCAACATAAGATGGATATAAAAATGACTTGCTGAACTACGCAGTCAATAAATTTGTATTCAATACTGTGCAGTATTATTTATACCTTTACCGTTTATCAGCTCATCACATCATGTCGATTTGTCGATCGAAGCAATATCGTTTCTGTTTTAGTTGCCATACGTGCATCGCGGTGGCAGGGCGTTAGTGCTGTTATCGTTGAGTGCTGCCATCTGTCGGAGTCGCGCGCTGTCGGCTCCGTCTCCTGTGACCTTGGCGCGTTGGCCGCTTCGTTCATTGGCCGCGCGGAGGCAAGACGAGTCGCCGGTCGCTCCCTAAACTATGCTATTCGGGTACAAAATACACTGCCCGAACGGGAACCGTCCCGCACATACATAAACCTGTGCGTGCGTACAAGTTTACAGGTGCCAGTGATCGTACGTTACCTGTCAAAAACTATGTAGTAACGTAAGTAGATATAACCTAACAGTGAATTACTTTATAGTGCAAACATGAAGTTCGATAAAATGTGGAAGTCATCTCGACACGAAATTGGTGAGTGTTTCATTTTGTTGGTGTTTTCTTCATTTATAGGAATGTTTGTGTGTGATATTTTGATCGCTAGCTGTACGATGTTACGCGGGAGCACGACACGAACAGTTGTTAGTCATTTACATTACAGCAGACAAAGCCGTGATCTCTGTACGGATTCTAAAAATAGCGTGCGGTGTAATGGCGGTTAGGTTAATCAGTGGTTTACTCTTAGTTCAAGTACAACATCGATGTCATTTTTTAAAGATTATGTATAATGATAATTCAACTTGTTGACATGCATCTAAACAAATTTGTTGCCGGCGAACATATTACAAAGTTCCAGTTAATAATTACGATGTAGATATGTCAATGTCCCGCTTCTAAATTTGCAAGATAGGAAATCGTTGATCTGACGCTTATTACTGTCTTTAATTTCATTTCGGTTTTCAAATTAAAAGTAATTTAGGTAATTACAAAATGTCGTGTTAATGTTAGTAGTTTCGTATCTAAATAAGACACTCGGGGAGGACGATAAATTCATGCTGATTTCATTAAATTTCAACGTATGTGAGTTCCAAAAATATTGTTTAACCTTGTTATAAACAAGGCTCGCTCGTTTATAGTAAATATTCCACTTATTACAGTTCCTTCAACGATATAATGTACCTTCATTACAAATCAGAAGCATTAATTAACCTATACTATGCATAGTTTAATTAATGCTTTTTACGATGATGACATTAGTATTATTTTATAAAATGTTAAATTTGTCAGTAAAGCTTTTTTGATTTGATAAAAAAAATGTTATAATCAGTTATCGACGAAGTTATAATGATTGCAGATTTATATTGCCAGATAGTAGAGCGAGCGAAGATCGATGAATTGAATTTATCTTGACGTCATAAAACTATGCGTACTTGGTTCTAAAACATGCGCCATTTCCAATCCAATAAAAACTTATATTAAGCCTGCCGTTCACCATAATGAAACCTGGTTTTCGACGCAATGAAATATAATTTTACATTATAATTGGTAATGTTTTTAGATGTACTTGACACGTTGGTTTTTTGTCGTCTATATTTGGCGGGAAATATTTTTTGTAGTAATGGCAACGGTGACACCAGTATCTATATATTATGTAAGTAGATTAGATAGCAAATACATGATATCGTTGAACATTTTTTATTGAAATTTGAAATGGTTTAATATACTTAGAGCGTGCTATAATATTGGTCTATTATATTGTAGTCGACGTGCAATCTTGAGTATTCTGCCTCACTGCTTTCTGAGGCCTGAGGTAAAAGTATTCTAATAACTGGGCCGGTTCCTATTCGGTACTGCTCAAGTTGCCTATAACTGTTTATATGAGTCATTCGACACATCTATCATAATAAATTGCGTGCAGAATGGGTGCTTAATTTTTGTAGCTTCTCACAAGAAAGCCAGCGATTATGTTTTATACCTATTAACTATGTTGAATCTACGCAACTTGACATATTGGCTTTTGATGAGAATAGAATATAATTTTTTCTTAGATATAGTTTCATTGCAAGTGTCGTCATGCTACGAAATTCTGTTTTTGTGGTTTTTCTTCGACAAAGTACGACCGTAGTCCATACTGTAATAGGTTTTGGCTGTAGTTAGCTAGTAGTACATTTTTTTACGGCCGGTCGTCTGTCTGACGCCTCGGGCATGTATGTGAAATATTAGATTATCGAAATAATTTACTAATATTTATTTTGACTATTCCCAACCAAGCTTAATAAACTTGGTTGGAAATAGTTCACGACAATAGTCGAATGGCGGATTCGAAATCACGACTATGTTGGGTATGTTCGGAGCCCGTACCCTTACACATGCTAAAAATTTCTATGTATTCTAGTATACAGTAGACATATATTCTAGACATGTAGCATATGATAGCCAACTACGGTTTGTAAAGATCAAATCAGCTTCCGTGCCAATGACAACCATCATGGAAACAAAAGTTAAATTAGTATTCTAATCAAGTTTTACTATTTAACTATTTTTTTGAGCCATTGTTTACTCTGAAGAGGCAGGCACGCAAAGGTTTCAAAGGGTGGCAAAGCGCAGAGGGCGCTTAGCCCTCGCCGTTTTAGGGCCAACACAATCTATTTAATGAATAATTCGACCTCACATGTATACTAGAGGTCCTATAAATTTAAGTCTATAAATATCTTATGTAATTATTGAATTTAAGAATCATGCATGTGACTCAAACGAAATAGAAATGACGGATCTCCATTTGCTCGTCTCTGGCACAAATTACTCTTGTTATATCGTCTAAGCTCCGCTTACATACTCATTATTTAAGCGTATTTTAATTTGCCACAAGATCGGTGAGGTTGTCCGTTTTTAGTCCCTGTTATGCTATCATTAACCCTAACCATAACACATTTTCTTGGTATCCTTCTCAAACCGCTATTTCACCTCTGTCGCCTTCAGATTTTAAACATCGTTAGTTTATATTCTTGTTAGGCAGATAAACTAAAGGAAAATTGGGAACCATTTACAATTTGTCGTATCATTTCAAACGTAACAAACCTTTTCTTTGATGAACATAATATTATGAAGAAAATTTTTATATACACGATGCTCCAAAACAAGGTCACAAGAACGTATCCACTCATATTTTTATAACCGTCTGTACTTATAATCATTGTCAAATTATATTTTTTAGGCTAAATACATAAAAAAATAAAGTCCAACCTATTATATTACCTAGAGGTATCGCTTGTGTTATTACTTTAGTAGCAAGCGAAATATGAGTGTATTTTCGGAGAAGTAGTTGCTGGTAACCTTATTGACGGTTCTTACAGCTTCATCGAGTACAGGGCTCACGATCCGAGTGATCTTGAGCTAAAAAATAAAAATTCTAGGTCCCTAATGTAATCTAGGGGCCTAGTTGCTGGATTTAGCAGCTATCGGACTGGGAAGCGAAATATGAGTTCACATTTTGGTGATTTGACTTTGACAGTTTATAAACTATCGACACGTAAAATTGTCAATGACTCGGTCAGTTTATGATATCGATAGTGAGATTAAAAACTACCGAAGTTCACAATCTGACGGTGACGTACACATATACTGAAATTTAATTAGTTCTACGCAGCAAAGGTATTCATAATTTCTCTCTAGATTAAATAACGACAAAGTTCTGTTTATTTTATGAACATTATCTTAGGTGGAATGTTTATACATCGCCGACGCTATTGATATTGTGTGTCCAAAATATACATCCAACTCGTCTAGTTCAAGGTTTGATGTGGCATAAGTACGTTAAATTTAGAACGCTAATTTCCTTGCACGTCATACGGATCATTACAAATGAATACATACAATAAATATACATAGAAAGACAAATATAACAAAAGAAAGGAATTAACAGTATTGTATTTATGTAATCCGATCACAGCAGATCGAGTCGAGGTTCGGCCCTCTCAAGCACCCTCAAATCGCAATGATGAATGCGTATTGAGTGACAGTCCAAGCTAGAGGTCCCT
The DNA here is from genome assembly GCA_000931545.1 of Papilio glaucus. NCBI lineage: Eukaryota > Metazoa > Arthropoda > Insecta > Lepidoptera > Papilionidae > Papilio > Papilio glaucus. Next base: position 173,387 of record JWHW01025543.1, on the reverse strand, counting down.
TCTTGAAGACCCTTGAGCCTAGTTACTCTATGGAGCGTCCGGCCAAGGTCGCGGCCTAATCCGGTTACCTTATCAAAACTACGGTCCGAGCCGATGCCTCCGAGGGAACCCTGGGGCCTAGTTACTGCAGAGAGGTTTTGTAGCATTTAGCTAAAATATGTATTCGGTGTAAATTGACCAGACACATTGAAGCTCTGTCACGCTTACAACGTAGTTTTATTAAAATCGACTAGTGATTGTGTGAGTGATTATCATAGAAATACTCTTAAGTCAGTTTACTACGCGTTGTGTCAATCGATAATAACATTTTGTATAACATGCTGGGGAAGTGTTTCTAAAACCGTTATGATTCAGGCCGAGAGTGCACAAAGATCCTCAGTCATGCTCAAAATGCCATACAGATCCTCTAGGGATAAATTATACAAAGCGGCAGGAGTACTAGGTGTAAGAAATCTATATATACTAAAAACTACACTTCTGATGCACCGCTCAATATTAACTCCCAGCAGCTACGAATACTTATTAAGTCGACGAAATTGCAGTCTGGATACGCTAGTCGTTAATACTAAAAACAAGAGATCACACGACGTTAAAAATATTGTTCAAGATTGGCTTGGTTCTATATCTTATGACCAATGTGAGGATGTCCTTAATGTCGTGAACCGAGTATAATATGGAATCAAACTTAATGTCTGCTGAGCGAAAATATATATGTAATATGTTTGTCTGAGATAAAAAACTTGTCTCCTCGATACAGGCTTGCCTAGTGAGGAGACAACAGATTAAAAGACAATATACATACATCAATACTGAAACTCATAATCGCAAGCAGAATGTAACTTAACCATTGTATGACAGTACTTTGATCACTTCTATAAAATAAAAACAGTAGTTTCGATAGGTGCGTCTCGAACAATACGTGTATGCAAAAAAAAAAAATTTTCTTTGTGTGCCACGTGACAGGGTTAAGTATTAGCGGTTCGAAGTAGGAACGTGATGCGCTTCTCGAATGATTGGCTCATTCGAGAATGGCATCACGTTCCTACTTGTAATTTATTCGTATACAGACATTGTAGATTAGGAAATTTACTTATTAATTAAACAACTACAACTATTGAAAGCATAGAAAGCATAGAAAGCATAGTAGTTTGAAAAAGAAATATCCAAATCCAAAATTAGGACAACAAATTTTCGTAATAAAAATATTTGTAAATTAATTAACCTGGTGAGGTTGCTGTTGTGTTGTGACACATATAGTCGAATTATGGATACCTAGAATATCGAATTTCGCCGAAATTTCTACAGAACAGTATTTCTAACAGTGGTAGAGTCCCGCAACAACATCTGCTCCACCACCACGACTTCACAGAAGATGAAGTAAAAGTATTTCTGCATGTCGTACAATGAGTGATGTACGGCAGACCTACTCTTAGTCCTTTTCTACTTCCTGTCCTTTTCTTATAAGGGGTTGGGATGGGAAAGAGTATATGACGAGGGAGGGAATGTATAGGAAAAGAAAATAATTTCTGTTTATTCCCTCCTCCGTCCATTAAAGGTAGGCAACGATCTGCAACTCGTTTGTTTGTTCCGGATGCCTGTATGTAGAGGTCACTTAATAGTGTCACTCAGTAGAACCGCTTGCTCGTTTGCCACCTTCCATAAAAAAGAAGAAAAAGCTATGCCGATTTGAAAGAAGAAAACGTTGTGCCTATTTGAACTTCATTTAAAGTGTATTAATACACACTATTTAACAACTAACTAGGCTCTATTCCGTAACGTAGTTGTCAATTTTACTACATACATTCTTGCAATGTTATTTGTAATACAATATTATTATTAGTTCCGTATAATATAAATTTATACCCTCATCTGTTATTTGATTAGGACCTACATTATATGTTATATGTACCTAGATAATATGTACATTAATAAATCACAAGTGGGTTGTCGAGTTAAATCTGGGGCGAACACTGTTAAATCATAAATACCAAATTAGGTTAATCTTTTGCGTAACTGGCGGTTGGCAATTAGTATTCACACTAACAGAACACAATGAAAACTGAGTTCAATGTGACGTCCATGACTTCCACGTGATTTATTAACGTATATATTATCTATCTAGGTCCTGGTCAAATAACGGATGAGGGTATAAATTTCTTATGTCGTACCCCAGACAAGTAGCTAGTAGACTTATAGACGACGGTATGCATTAATGCTAGCTAACGCAGTTCATTTTAAAATGTTGTCGACACATTTAAATTATGTACTACTTAGGAGTATCTACACATATAATAAAAATGTAATTGATCGCTGTCTGTACATGGAAGATATTTGAGAAAAACTATTATTAGAGCCCTTTATAAACGCAATAAAACCCAAAACAATGTATTAGAATTTTTGTCTGTTTAGGAGTACCGTTACCGACGAGCATGTATGCGATGTATGGAGATCTATGGATTTAGAAGAAGCGAGAGATCGCACCAAATGGAAATCCATAATCTGTGCTTGCTTACGGGTTACGGGCGTGACCGTATATATATTTTATATGCGATTTCTTTTTGCCCGACCAAAAAAATAATGTAACATGTGACTATTCCTTTTAATTCGGTAGTTATAGTTACGTACTTGCATCTTAACTTCTAATAAAATTGCTTGTCTGATTCGGATACTGTTTTTTAAAGCCAGCCGTTTGCGAATTCATAGGTAGTTTTATTACTCGGATACAACGCAGAGCGAACGCCCGAACGTTTCCCAATTCGAAGCTATTACGAATCGAGACGTGACCTTTTGTAGTCCCATTTGGTGTCGTCATTACAAAATAACATTTCGCGCACGTCGTCCTTTGAAACCGCGCAAAGCCACGGCCCCATATTAAATTTGTTACGGAACGGGTTATTAAGATTCAGGCATCGAAATTCAACAATATATTCCGTCAGCATCATGTTGAATACGTGTTTATTAAATAATATTTATTTATTTGTGATTTCACCACGCTTTTACAAATTACCTATCAACAAAAATACTCTTTAAAAGCCCTAATTTTAAAAAGTATTTTTGACTGTTGGTTTTGACAATTTCTCGTCAAAAAAATGTATACAAACATCAGTTTGAATAATTGGTTTTGAAGAGAAAAGTGAAAGGTATTTGAGGTGAGAGGCTTCGCCACAAAAAAGCTTCTAGAAATAATATATGTATGTATGGTATGTAAATTTAAATAATTTCGTTTCCTTTAAAAATATAATAATAGTCGCATTATTTTATAACCTCCGGCAGATATTTTCATGCATACTTACTTGTCTATAATTTGGATCATTGCTTTATCTACATTAATAAAAAGCATTTTAAGAATTTATCTTTTAAAGTTATGTAATTATAGATATCAAGGATAATTAATTGAAATGGCGTAAGATTTGGAAATTAATTTTGAAAACTACACTACATATATGAAGAAGACTGAATTCGAAATTTCAAGACTAAGTTTTGACTAGTTTACAAAAATCCTTATTAATTATTCTTTTAACGGAAATAATGACTCTGAAATCTAATCATCATTTTATATTTCAACACAGAGTCCGTATATACTTACAAACTGGCGTGGCAAGCTGCCAATTATACCGCATTTATTTTATCTAGCCGTTCTTCTTGGCCTTGTGACAGCTTCCTACTTCATGGGCTAATAAATTTATGTAATTTAACGCCAACTATAATAGTCAAAATTACCTATATAGATAAAAGAAGAAATTGACTGACGGATATATCTATGTACAGCCCAAACTGCTGGACCTTGCTGTGACTTGAAATTTTTCACCAAGACTTCTGTTATTGCGTAGACGAGCACTAAGAAATTTTCTATGTCCGTAAAGGGTTAAAGTGGGGGACGAAAGTTTTTATAGAGAAATAATTATAATCCACCAAAGTTGACTTAAAATCTATGTGATGTCTTATTAAATATGGTTCATATTAAGCTGAACAATCGTCGGTTAAATTAAATTGCACTGCGGATGAAACCGCGGGGCTCAGCTTGTTAATTGCGCACAGTCACATTCATAATAAAAGGGCTGGTCTGTAATAAGAGGCTCCAATAAATTGGGGTATCCCGTGTATTATAAGATATGACTAATCACATGTTATAAAAATGATGCACTAGTCAAGTTTTACTATGAGCTAAGTCTATTGGAAAACGTATTCCCAGCAGGGATATTTTAGACGGACATGTTTGTAGTTTAAGAAGCAGGAATTTCTTTTTATACACGCTTTTGTCTTGAACGGTATATGTATTTAATATCTCGGTTTTTATTTCAATTAAATATCACCCTGATAGGGTCGGATTGGTTTGAAACTTTGCACACGCGTCAAGGACCGATAACATATAATAATTTTATTTCTTCTTTCCTGACCAGAATCCTCAGGATAAAAAACAATAATAATTAAATTTTATAATTGAGATTAACGCCACCTAGTTAACATTTTATAGACATGGTAGCCTAAAGGTGGTACGCCCTAGCATCAGCCTCCTTGCTTCACTAGGTACCCATGTCAAAGTCGGACGGAAAAAACCCCGCAACCTTATAGCTGAAACACTGACACCGGCAACTTGTTCCAATCCTTTACGGTACGCATAATGAAAGAAAAATATTCCTTTTTAATACTTTAAAATGTTAAATATCCCGGCTTTGATATCATAATCAAACTACAAATTTTACCATAAACGTTTAGATTACTTAAAATAAGTTCAATTCAATTTACGTTTTATTTTATTTCAAAAATGGTTAGTATTATTTCATAATAACAGCATATTGCATAAAATTATCGTGTTAATATAGATAAAGGTACTAATGATAAAGGTCAGAAGTCGCAATGATATATTGAATACAAATTTTAAATTAGTAAATATATAAATAATTTAAATTTGCTAATGGAAATTTATCTTATAAACAATTTACACCATCGTTCTTTGAATTTGTTTGATCCAAAAATACATCGACCGAATATTCGGTAACGGTTTATTTGAAGCCGTAAATTTTGCCGTGTTTACAGCAAAAAACCTAAAGGAGTGTTTGATGGTGGTATTAAGAGTTATATTTTAAGAGATTTTATTACTTTTAGTAAACAGTGAATTTTTATCGATTTTTTTTTATCAGCAAACGAAATGATGCTTTGCGCTTTCGATCAATCGCAGTATCTTGAAATATATTACTAGCTGTTTGTGCCGTGCTCAGCAATAAACAAAATAATATAGCTTATGTTATAAGTTAAGTTACATTTCTGGATAAAATAGCTATCGAATGGTAAAAGAATTATTATTAAAATGTGTTTTCCTATTACGTTTGTAATTAAAAACTGAATTTTTGGTTATTAATAATTCAAATGTAAGCAACAACATTTTACGTGTATGGCAGAGTAAAACACTAAACGTTTCTTGAAAATTAGATTTACACTAATAGATGTCTTTTATGAAATTTAATTTCAATATTCAACTAATTCGTAGTCATCATCATCAACATCATCGAACGTCATCTTTTTCACCTATCTCATACAATTAAGCGATTTTCAGGTCACTAATGGAACAAAAATTATATTTGTTGTGCGGTCCACGATCGATACTATCAGTATAGTACGACAGATCTGCCAGTATCATTACTGCATTTATGATCTCTTTGTGTATTGAGCCTCTGTTCTATTAGGTACTAGCTGCCCAGCGGTTTTACTCGCCGTCCAAGTCAATTATCCAACCTAAGCTGAACCCTATTCTATAAGGTTGATCATATAGATCTGAGGTCAACTTACATTACAAATTTGATGAATTTAGATAAATTAAATGTTTTTAGTGCTGGCCTAATGACGGACGATTGTATTAGCTCTAGCCAAATTTTGGATTTGATCTTTGAGATGAGAACTGCGTATGTCATATAATTAAAATGTTAATCATGTAATGTAAATGTTGACCTTTAGAATACTAGAGGTCCATATCCGTCAAGTCTTCGGAATGCGCTGTCTTTATTAGAATAGTAAATAGCAGTAGCCATTAGGACATTACGTCAATGTCGTCAAAATCGTCTAACAACAGCCAATGTAAGACTTGAACATCTCCTAGAGTATATAGGGAACCACCCAATTCTTTGAGTATCATACATTTGAACTGTATCTTCAAATCATTTAAAAGTCAATATATAGACATTGGAAAACGATTAAGTAATATAAACATTCCTAAACAAATATAAAATGTATTTGACAAAAGCAAAGCTCCATTATGTATTATTGACACGATGCAGTGAATGCAAATGAACACAATCAAGGTCTTCGCAAACAACTTGCGTTATCGCCGATGTATTATTTATTGACAACTCTAGACGAACAGTTAGAATGCCTAGCTGTCACTACACGGGTCCATTTTCTATTTCAAACCGAAGTAAGATCCGTATGAATTATCAAGTTCATATAAAACATTCATAAGACGGATACCTCTTTTAAATTTTTAATTTATCGATTTATATGTAGCGAAGACAGTAATGAGAT
>JWHW01025543.1:153506-166804 GCA_000931545.1 Papilio glaucus | reverse complement strand
TGATAGAGAGACATGGAAGAAGAGAAAATAATGTGCCGATCCCCGATAGACGGGAACAGGGCAGGAAAATCATGACATTCTTATTTTTTGGTAGTTTACCATTTCGTTTTATTATCGCTATCTGAATATCGTCATCGAAGTATAGTTTGTTCTACATCGAGATAGAATCGTAAACAAAAGTCACTTACCATAAAAAATGTTCACACTTTTTATACTTTCATCCGAAATGTTGTAATTTTGTGGAAATCGTGAGATAAAGTGAAGTGGAATTGTATAATATGTATAGCTAATGTAAGAAAAAGTTGCTTTTCAAAAATATTTTAGAATATACGAATTTTATCGTAAAAGGTTTAGAGAGGTTCCGAATCTTGATTTGGAACAAACTATAAATTCTTAAATTAGTATAACAATGTTTGAACACTATTATAGCGATTGAAGTTAATAGAGAAACTTTACTTACATATATATCTTAAGACCCCTATTTGCTTTTTAGGAAATAGTCTAAAGTTCTCTAAGACCAGAAACATCTTAAGACCCATTACCTGTAAGAAATGATTGACACCTGCAAAGTTATTGAAGCTTTAGGATCTTATATAATATATTAGGAATTAATACAACAAAATAGAATCTTAAGTTTTTTACTACACTATTACTAAAAGTAATAAAGAATTAAGTACTGTGACGCGGCTTTAACATTAAACAATTTTACGCTTTGTTAACAAAATTTACTACTGTTTGCACCGACCAGTGTAAATATGTTAATGGATCTTTAAATAAGAGTTATTCTAGCACAAGGTTCGGAAGTTTTTATAAAGTTTTAAGTTATACTATCCCCTAGACCGTCATTACCTTACATTTATATAAGTTTGACAGTAATTTGTAATAGGTACATTATAGCAATCGTTACATACCTTTATATTGTGTAATATGTAATTGTGTTTACCTACATGATAAAAAGACCAACTCTCATATCTTTCCCACAAGACAATCTCCACGCGTGAAGGTATGCGGGTTTTTTTCTGGGAAATAAATTTAGTTTAAATAAATACGCAAAAATAAACTATTTACCTCGTGTGATTAACGTTTTGAAATAGTGTACATAGGGAAATATAATTTAGGAAGTGTTGAAATATACATAGTTTCCTGTTTATTTCTATAACGCTATTTTGGCACTTGGACGAGATCCTTGACTGAGGTTTGCTTAAATTGAAATGTGGATAGATTTAGTCAGCTACCTCACTCTTAGTTAGCTTTGATCTGTCTTCTATTAAGAATGTATTAAGAATGTACATTGAACTAAGATGTTATTATTTCTTCTGTTTCATTTTCAATCATTGATCATCACGCATTTTTATTTAAGACGTCGCACACCTTCGCAACATGGATTTTCGTTCTCTTTTTATTTTATAATATACACAGCGAAGAACTGGAATAATGTAACTCATGGTTAATTGTAATGTTGTATTGCGAGAACATTATCTAAGACTGCTTGCTAAGATGGCTTTAATAAATATGAAGATATTGAATATATTGGAAAAATTAATTTTAGACCAATTTATTTTCCTTATCGATCTATGATCACTTCATTATTTTTTTATTTATGTTATTTATAACATCGTCTTTTCAATCTCGGCATGGAGCTAAAATTATATAGCTGTAAAAAATCTAAATATAGCAGTAAAATATAATTGAATAAATTTAAATTACTTCAAGCTTATTATGAAGAAATCTTCGCAACGGTTTATCCGAACGCCGACTTTAAATGATAATGACCTTAAAACAGAAATGATAATGATTTATAAATAAATCGTAATGGTTTTCTCGGAGTTGAATGATAACAGTTACTATGTGTATGTGTGCGTTGAAAATGGCTTAGTGTACGATCATTTTTTATTTTGTACGTTCAATACAAAATAAAAAAATGTTCGATTTTTTCAACATTGATAGCTTAGCCATAGTAAATCAAATGTATTTTTGTTTGTTGTTGTTTTTATTTTATTTTATTCAATGAGCAAATCCCTGTGCTTTGCTGTGGTATCACATATGTTAGTCTCGTTAACATCTGCAAATTTTGTTTAATTGCACAATATTTATTGAAACATAAACTATCCTAAACACTTCTTGGCAATACGTGTAGTCAGGGAAGAGAAGACAGCGTTTATTGGGCAAGATCAGTTCATCTATTCGTACTTAAATATTTATCTCTATCGTCCATTAATTGTTTAATGCAACTTTAATAATGCGGAAGTGTATGAGATGACAAATGACACGAAAATAATATAATTATAAATGGTATAAGTGGTCAAGGTGTGAATAGGTAATTATTTCTGATAGAATGAGCAACTGTGTCAAAGATCTGAAGTGTTTTAATCAAGGCTCCTCTGAGTAAGTACGGCTAGGTGGAAGATGAATAAATTGTCTATTCTTATTTAGTGCCAATTACTGCATAATGTGCAAAACGTACATTTTTACAATAAAAAGGTGCGTCGTGTTTATCTTTAATTGCTCGCCTGACACAAGGAGGTATGTATTATGTACATATTTATTTATGCATGTATATATGCATGTCGATAACGATTTTCAAGAGAGAGACGACACTAAATTCGTATTCTACATCAGTTCAAAATCTATATAAAGGATGTAAACCATCAAAAACTGGGGACCATAGAATCAGACGTGATTTTTGTTTTTTAAATAAACTATTACTTGTTAAAATTCCATGTTAAACGAATTCAAATTAAATCAATTTAATGGACATTATTTTTTACACAATTTTACGATTGAATGTATTGGCCCTGAACTAATTAATATGTCACTGTGTTACGATGGCTTGTCGCTTCTCTGATTTAAGTAATTCTATTGATTAACCATTATTAAATAAATAAATAAAAATGAAAGTTATAACTTGAATCATAACCACGTCCCCTGCCCTTTTCCCTCGTTAGCTGGGGTCGGTACAAGGATTACGAGATTTATACAATAACTAGCTGACTCGGCAAACTTTTTACTTATGTTGTGTATACCTTATTAGCAGTATTAATTGCTAGATGGGTTATAACCGGTCGATCACAGCTCAGTAGCAGCAAGGGCCGCGGCACGGGGATGTGAGACCCGCGCTTGATTTTATTTTCGCCTGCATATGTTTTATTTTGCGATAACTCTTAAGATAATTATTTAAATTATATGGTGTAAAGGATTATCATAATGTGCATTAAAAGCTAAAAGTAACTAACGTATTTACGTTCATAAGGATTAATCCTGTATCCGTCTAAATGGCTTTTCAATTACCACATTGTACAGACCATTTTTGGAAGTTAAAATGGGTATAGCTATCCTTAAAAGACTTTGGACTGCTTTGTAGATCTATTTATAATATACTATTTCGTAGCACGATATTATGATCTATTTAGTAAGATTTAGCTAGCGCTTGCAATGTAAGCTCACAAAATATTTTTTACACAAATCATTAAAAATCTCTGCTTTTCTTTTTCTTTTCTATTATAGTACAGACAAGCAGAGAATTTTAAAGATTGCATGTGTACAATACATGCAATTTTTAAAATTCTCTATATATATTAAACTTCTTCTTGAATCACTCTGTCTATTGATGAAAAGTGCATTAGAACCCATTTGCGTAGTTTGAAAGATCTAAAATAACAGAGAGCGGAAGAGTCTTTGTTGTATACTACGTAACGATATGCTAAAATAATGCTCTAATATTTTATGATTAAACTTCACTGTAGAAAGTTTTGCATTCTGTCAATCGCTTACTATCGAAACGACTGACAGTTGTGTTAAAGCGCTATTTCTTCTAGTGTATCTACCGGCGTAGGTTACATTAGAAAACTTAATATGGTCGTTAAGTTTTCTCAAATTTTCTAAATGTCGGGTTTTTTTTTTAATTTACTAAATTTCGTCACATCTTCCTTTTTTTATTCATAAGAACCTTTTCCTAACAAATACAAAAAGAAAGAATTAGCGAATTTGGTCTAGCCGTTCAAGCATGATGTCGTGACTAAGGAAAATAGGGATGAATATCTTTAGATATAAAAATAAAATGCGTTCTTGTCCGTAACTTGAAGGTGTAGGCAAAGGTTACGATTTTGTATTTGTTTTCACAAAACACCTTTCTTTTTTTTCTACATTAAAGGAACATGTTAGCCTGATGCGTGACATCAACCCGGTCGGTATAAGGTTTTTAACCAGTTATTCGACTAGTAATTAATGAATAAACATAATCGGTATACGGTATGCATAATAAGTTTTATATTTACAAGTTCGTGTGGGTAGCCTCAGGTGGATTTTCGACGGGTGCGGACTACTTATCTATATGATTTACATAATGTCTTATCACAGCAAAGTGTTACCAGTATATAGCTGTTGCAAAGCGTGTTACATCTGGAATATTTTCAAATCAATAGAACCATTAAACCTACGATAATGAATGTTAAAATGATTTACTTTTCTAAATGCGTGATGATGTCATTCACTACCGTCACTGATTTCCAAACCTTTCAATTACCATGAACCACTTAGAATAACGAAAATCAGCAATAAATTCAATAGTAACAGTAATAATTGATTCTTAAGTTCATTTATTTAATACCAAATAACATTCATTTCTTCGTTCATCGTGCGAAAGGCAAAGTATTGGAAGAAATTGCCCGAGTCAGTGTTTCCGTTCGAGTATAACGTAGGTACTTTTAAGAGAGTGAATAGGTCGATACTCTAAACTAGCGTGTGCAATCTTTCGACCACATCACCTCTTAACGTCAGGTGGGGGATCGTGGTCAAGAGTTATTCAATAAATAAAAAATCATTCTTTGTTGAATATGTAATATATTCTATTTTATTAATGAAATAATTATTTATGTCTATAAACAGATTTTCAAGTTCGGTAACCCTAGGGGACCAATGATCCCCTACTTATAACCGAGTCGAGCATCTAAGTGGTATAGCGGCGTTAAATTATTTGCACGTTTTATCTAATACGGATGGGAACGTCTAGTTTAGATAGCCACGTTTCTAATATAGCCGGGGTAAATATTTAACGATTACCGTGTACTAGTATTTAGTTTTATAGGCGATCATAATTCATAAGTATTATTATTGAAAAAATGCTAGTAACTATCATATACGAGGTTAAAATACAAAACTACGACAAAGTTTTAATACAACGCCATCCCCCTCGCTTTCACAATCATGTAATAATAGTTTTATCTACAACATATATTCTCATATGTGTTTGTCAGTGGTAACTATGAGACCATTAAAATAGCAGTACCTAGACAAACAAAATACATTCGCTCCGAAGCAATTCCATAACGAACTTCGCTACCGGTATAGTAACACAACAATCCCTAGTTAAGGATATCGCATGTCAAAATGTGAAGAAGGAGAATACTTGTATGGTACCCAGTTTAAGATCTACCTTTAGAGACATGACGGTTTGTACATTTATTTATTTCATCATCACATAATTCAAACACATAGCGGCGTTTGCTTTGCATGGACGGGCCTACTTAAGCCGTGAGCTACTACAACCTCAAAGAATCCAAACGTGAACTAGAAGTATTTGATATTTTCCCGGTTTTTTGCCGATCGGAAGAAGTCCGAAGTCCTACTTTTTCTAATTAAACAAATACAACAATTGTATATATTAACAACAATTATAACAAAAACTAAAAGAAATTGTGCTTGAGTACTAACTCAGTTAGAATGGATGTATGTAATACCACCCTAAAATATCCATATACATGTACACCAACCCGATAGGTAAGATGTTTGGTAAAATCTGGGTCTGTAATGTCTGGCTCCGTGGAGTTTGTGACAAATATGCTCGTGAAAGGGCGAAGACATTCTACCAAAGAGTCTATATAGTGGCTAGACTGTAAAATTTATTTATCTATATAGTTCTTTATAAATAAAAAAAATTATAAAAATAAATGCCTATTTCCCTTAGTCACGGTATCATGCGTGAACGGCTGGACCGATTTCGTTAATGCTTTTTTTGTTTGTTAGTGTCAGGACAAGGTTCTTATGAAAGAAAATATAAAGAAAGTTGCGTGGAAAAATTTGAAAATTTAAGGAAACCTTACAATTATTTTAACTTCGGTCGGTTCGGACAATTCGAGCGTTCAATGAACGGGAACTTAGCTGTTTTTGTTTTTTTTAGATAAATATCAATTTAATAGTTACAAATAAAGAAAAATGGTCTGTTTTTTTGAAAAATTTCCTTGTGCTTCTTCGTTTTTGCATGTTTTTACAAAGGAAATGTCATGTTTTTCTAAAACGATTTCGTTTAAATTAAAATTGCACGGGGGGTGACATCGCGGGGCACAGCTAGTTCCTTAATAAAAATATATTATCGAAGCTAAATTACATATAATATAATGTTCCCCACTGCAGGGGCACAGGCATCTCCGAGAGAGGGAAAAATTGCACATAACAAGACTATAATGTCAAGCAACTGTTTTTCGGTGTGACATTTAACTAGTTATAACAAAATAAAATATTAATGATAAGTTTTTTCGTAACCTTCATAGTCCCCGAGATGTTTTTATGATCAAATTATTTAAAGACAAGTTCATTAACAAACTTCTCGCTACGTACTTTAAGAAATTATTACATGATCTGTCCCTATTACACCGTCTAGGACGTTTAAAAACTAGTTCTTACTCGAAGAATGTAGTTATCATTAAACGTATAACAACTAACGTAATTATTTCATTTCTGTTTGAATAGCAAGCTATAAATAGCGGCACAGGACGTGTAAATATTCGTATTAACTATTTTCATCCATGGCAAGCTATATTTGGAACTGCATTGTGTGTGTGCGACCAGTTAAATCGAGTTAAGCCAGTTATCGCGTTGCCCATCCCTGGGGAGCTATTTTTAGACGCGTTTAGTCACGCGTGACCATTTACATTTATTGTGAACTTGGCTACAATTGTTATTCTCAGCAGTCGTATTTACGAGCCATATGAGTGTATTTTATAATGCTATCTGCTAAATTTAATCTAGACATTTCCTATTTCACATATGCCTTTATTCACTAAAACTGGTTTCACGTTCAATTTTAAATATACTCTTAATGCTAAAATATTGTTATTTCAATAGAGAGAAAAAATAAGGCAGCAAGTAAAATATACTGAATATTCCCGGTAAGGTATTTTTGATAAAAATATGATAATGTAAAGTTACTCTTCATTCGAATACTTTTTAGATCAGCCGTATGTCTTACGGCCGATGGTAGAATGGAGATGGAGGAATCATATCACATTATTCATGAGGGAAGGTGTGGGCTCCCTAGAATGTAACATGCAAAACAACAAGAGACTAGCCAACTTTGAGAGAGTGTGTTTAGAGAATTCCAATAATCCTTGTAAAGATCTAAATATTAATTTATTGCAACCTTGATTCAATCTACTTATCACATGCTTCGAAGTTGCATCTTAGCAACAAGGCAAGAGCCAAAACGAGTTTAGAGCGTCCTCATTTTAAGACATATTGTGCTCTAAAATAGCTTACGCCCCTCACTTTTGTATTTACATCGCATTAACAATGCTCTTGTAAAACAAATATTCGGTGACTGTTTTATTCGTTTTGACATTTAAGTAAGTTTTATAATAACTAATGTTAGTGGGTACCCTGACTTGTGTACTGATGTCAGATGGCAGGAAAGGAGAACACGATTTTGTGTTAATGAATTTTACGTGTACTTTGAAACTTACAACAACTTAAAATAAAATAAATCCGTCCGTCCGTCCGTAACCCAGTGGGGAAGGCTGACATTATGGGGTTGGCGCGAACCTGGCACACCGATCTCGCTTTTTCTACAGCCATACATCTACGCACACATGCTCGACTGACATTTTGTTTCGTTCTCTCTTCATGCATCCTTTCAACATGTCCAAACCACCGAAGCATACGTTTCTCAATTCTAGTCACAACATCCACTTTTAAGCCACACTTTTCCCATACAACGCTGTTTTTAATCCTATTATTCAAAGTCATGGCTAACATACTTGTATCGCATCTCAACGACTTTAACTCTACTTTGCTTTTCCCGCCAAACCCAGCTCTCACTCCCATACATTAAAGTGGGGACTAGAACAGCATAGTCTATTGCTAGACGAGCCTTCATAGACACATATAGTATGTGTCTATGAAGGCTACTTATATCCCCATTATTTTTTTCCCGCATTCACTCGTCGTTCAAAACCTTTAACGTGGCTACTATCTCTACTAATCCATACATGTAAATACACAAACTCTTCCACCTGTTCCACTTATTTGCCGTTAACATTTATGTTTTACATGGTTCTCTTTCAAACACCATTACTTTCAATGGAATGCAAGGCACAATGCATGGGGGATAGGACATTGCTCCACCGACAAGAGCTGAACAGCTCTTAAATTGAAAGTGGTGATGATAAAAACACAAACTTCACCGCGTCGGCCGAACTGAAGACTTTAATTCAAATATTCCACCTAATATAATAATCACAGAGAACCGCATATTACCACTTTAAAAGTGTCGTTAAAGTGACAAGTTCGTAAAGATAATAAATGTGAAGTTTTGCGCATACAAAAATCTCAGAATGTGTCATTCAAGTTATGTCTTGCAATAAACTATTCTGTCTTAGTGCCAACATTAATGTTGGTTGGACGGTTGAAGAAAACCTGTGACGATACCATCAAGTCGTTTGTACTGTTGATCCTTTGTAATTACGATCGTTGATCATTGGCTGCAGGTTCAAAGGAAACAGTAAACTTGCGGATTAGTCGAGTGATTCGAATCGCCCGTCGGTAAAGGTGTAAAAGAAATCTCGACCGCCATCAGCATTCCGATCATTACTACCTTATTATTTTCCTCTATATATAATACATATCTTCATTGAACACTAAAAGTAAATAACCTTCCCTGTGTGAGTCATGGATTCTTGTTCTAAATCTGATATACGTATAGATACTAACTATATTACGTACTATTCCCGAGGAGGGTTGGCGTCAGGCAGGCGGCCGGCCGTAAAACTGTAGCCAAAACCTATACAGTATGGACTCCAATCATACTGGTGCGACCGTGGGGTCATGTGGATGAGTGGGAAAAGGGCAGAGAGATGATAATTACGTGTGTAAGTCGTCGTAAAAATACACCGTGTGTTATTATTTAATTAGACAAATCCTACAATTCAAAAACAAAAAAAAACAAGACGTTGTTTTATACACATATAGATTTGAGCTAAATTAAATAACCAACTCTGTTAAAAATGGATCGCAGTTATTTCTGTTTACCCTAATTAAGTTCAAAGACGTGAGAGATTTTTTTTTATATAAAACACTAACGGTTACTTTTTAGCAATACATTAATTGCTATAAGTAACTGTTAAATTAACAATAGGGTTATTAACTATTTTATCAAAGTGATTAAAAAATGAATTGTGATTGTCATTGTGTTTATATGCTTATTAAAATATTTTCGCACTGTTAAATAACTTTCTTAAATTTTAAGTTCATTAAAATCATGTCCGTGTCTATATGTGATGGTAAAATATTATTCAGAAGATTTTTCCTTAAGTTTATATTTACCGAACATTCCAAGTTCTTAAAGAACTAAGATTTCTTCTAATGTCAATCCATTCCATTGTATTTAAAGAAAATCAAGTTACTCTTGGCTATCCGTTACCAATTAAACTCGTAAGCAGCGAGAAAGCGTAATACTAGTATATGAAACGTCAATAGTCTAATGGTGTAAATCGTAGATACCCAAAGGGGACGATAACACCCCTTAGTGGGCTTAGTGGGCTGTAGCTCTTCGCGGAGACGGTAGCTGGTCTAAGAGCAAATGGGGCGCTACGACAGTCAAGTTCGTACAATTAAATAATAATCCCGACCCTCTGCCACGATCACGAAGAGGAGAGAGGGTCAGAGGATTTTTTTATTTGTGATATTTAATAGATAATAGACACACTATTATGTAAAAGAGGGCTTGGGAATATTGTTTTACTTGTAAAGGAGGCAGTAGTCCGTAAAAGGTTAGGCACCTAAACCTTTTTGTGTTACAGATAAAGTATTTCTGATAAATAAAATGATATCTATACATATAATAAAAATATAACGATCGCTGTCTGTACATTGAAGATATTTGAAAAAAAACTATTATTAATTCATAAACGCAATAAAACCCAAAACAATGATTATTCAAATTTTTGTCTGTTTGTCTGTGCGTTTGTTACCGCTTATCTCAGAACTGGCTTAACCGATTTGGATGCGGTTTTCACTAATCTACGGTAGTATTAAGTAGGTAATATCATTTCGTTGAAGTAAAATTGCAGGACGGTTAAAACCGCGGGGCACAGCGAGTACAACATAAATTTAAAGTATTTTATTACCTATTTATCTTTAAAGATATGTTACCTGTCAGATTTCGCATTCATTAACATTTTTTTTATTTACATTATTGTAGAAGTTTAAACAAAATTTGATAATATAACTTTCTTTAATTTGTCACCAATCTAATAAACGCGTTTGCTTAAGGATCAAATATTTCTAATCATCCATTTAATATAAACCAGAAAACAATTTCTCAATTCTATTCATATATGGTACGATACACATTTCTTTTGTTGGAATTCAAGTTATATTCGGAGCGTATGAGTTCTTACGTTATCATTACTAAAGAATGTCCGGTGCGACCGGTTCAACCAAAATCTCGTTTGACCGAAGCCTTGTTCCGTGGGCGTCAGAATTCCGTCTGCACTTGGCCTTAACTCCATAAGAAATGGTTACTTATGCGATGACGAGTACCGTATTAAATAATTTGCTTTCCACATCAAATGTTGACTCATAAAGGTACCAGTATAGTACTAGTTTCGTACTGACACTTAAACATTTCTTGTTGTCAGTGTTTTTTCAAGATGCTTTAATGATTGGAAGATCGAATCGCGATGATGAAATAAATTTGTATCATCAATATGTAATTACTTCAAGAAATTTGTGCGTAATTTATCACAAGTAATGAGCTGGATGAACGAATCAGATGATAATGGTGATTGCCATATTCTTTTATGAATGGATTAAAAAGACGTGAGCTAACTGAGCTACGAAACAGAAACTGTTTAAAAAATTTACATTTTAGAGTGCGATGACGATGATGGTAGCTCCGGGATGTCCAGTGGAACCCCTTGCACTGGTCACAAGTGCGCGCTCTTGCACTTTTCCAGTGCAACGGCAACACAGGACCACGCCATATTGCCGTCTTCCCGGCATCACTATAATAATTAATATTTCCTCCCAAAATGTATACCAGTTAATAAAAATCATTATTTAAATCATTAATTAAGTTGGGATATTCATATGCCAACCTAATTAAACAATTAATTAAGGTTGGCATATGAATGGACGGGTGGTCACCTCCCAGCATGGATCGAATCTGAGAAAGCGCATTGGAAACGAAACTAAATGGTTTTTCCAATTATTTTCAATAAAGTTATCCATTGACGTGTCGCCGACTGTTTCGGCGATAGCTTGTCACAATTGTCCAAATAAGCATTCATGATAAATGGGTTCAGAAAGTTAAACCGTCTTTAAATGGAATTATCTTTAAATGATCTTGGCATATTTTTACATTAGGTTGATTCAGTTCTTTATAAGAGAATTTTACCGAAGTAAAGTGTAAAGCAATGTTCAGTAAGTACGAAAAACCGTTACGTACGTAGAATAGACGTTCGGACCAAATACAGACCCAAAATTAAATTGTTTGTTGGAGCCGATTTAACATTAAATACATTCTTCCAGTACCGTATAACCTATAGGATTTGTTTATTTACAATTAATGCTCTAATACCTTTATTTTTTTCCAATCATTAATGAAAGAATCAGAATGTAGTCAAGAAAGGAAACGAGTACATACGCTCCGTTCTTAAAGGACCCTATGTCGTATTGGTTTGTAAAAGCCGCTGAAGACAGACTTCACACAAGATAAATATCCATCATCATCATCATCTCCCTGCCCTTTTCCCTGATTTTATGTGGGGTCAGCAAAACATGTTTTCGACATTCACATCGATCTATCATCTGTCATTTCACGCAATTCGTCCAATCTTTTCTTGGGCCTACCCATACCGACATATCCCTCCACATTCATATCTAAAACTCTCTTTGTCACATGCCATTTTTTCCTTCTGATTCCTTCCTTCCAACACAAGATAAATAATACACTTTGTGTTATAATAAGTTTTAAAAATATGAATACATAATAGCTAGGTTATATCAGAGATATAGAACTCTCAGAAATATATATGTTGCATATAAGGAAGGAAGTTACGCGAAAAACCCTACGATTGTTGTAGGTAATAAACGATATTACGTATGAAACATGTCATTCATATGAACAATTTACATTAAAAGCCTACGTCAAACTTGCTTTGCTTTTATCTAAGTGGTAAAAATCATCAAAAAACAGAGCGGCGAAATGGTATGGCTTAACTTCAGTTTATGTTACAGATAACGTAATGCTACAGCTACAGAGCTGCCTAAACCGTCAATTTAAATTAAAATATGTGTTTTTAGCGTTTTGATTCGTAATCATGGTTACCTACTAGCGTCAAGTTGTAATTATCTCTATAATAAGATTAAAACAATTAAGTTCACATCCCAGCTAATTATAATTAGCCCATAAACTGGGATTTGAAGTTAATTCTGTTCTTAAAAAGTAAAAAGAAAGATTTGTTTTATGGACCTTCTTTATCGTTGTACGTTTACTGTTCAAATACCCTGTTCTAATTTTAAATTACATCTATTATCTTTAACATCTGATAACTTTCACAATTTATTTTTTTAAATGAAGAAGTTATCATACACAATTAAAATTATCATACATATTAAATAATGTAATTTATAACGTACTAATTTATATTTATTGTGTTGTCTTTGGAACAGCCACTTTTTCGGTCTATACCTCTCAGCGCGCAAACAAATGATAACATGCGATAAAGAACTTCGTTCTAAAAATCTTGTTAAATGTGTACTGTATGTATGTACCTGTACCAAAGGGTTTTTTTAATTGTTTCGTTACATATTGAAATAGATAAACGGAAGCACGGGAAGTAAGTTTTTGTGTTAAAAGTTGAGAAGGCAAAAAAGGAAGTGGCTAACCTGATATTAATGAGATAAATACCTCTGCTTCACACCTGTGTACTGAAAGGTCGCACAATAATAAATAAATAAATATGCGCTCACGCCCGTAACCCAGAGGGGTAGGCAGAGATCATGGATTTCCATTTGGCACGATCCTG
>JWHW01025543.1:129685-153485 GCA_000931545.1 Papilio glaucus | reverse complement strand
AAGATGTATGTATTATCCTACATTAAACACACGGGAAATAAAACACGTACTCATAGTAAATTATGAAGTACACTGCCATCTATACATTGATACAAAACAACATAGACTTTTCTTTTTATTTCGCTACTTGACGCTAGATGGCACTGTTTGTTAAAGTACAGTTAATATTTAATTGAAAACATTTTAAGAAAAATACATTTTTACTTTTACGTTGGAAAATAGTAATTGTGCGGGAATGAGTATTCGACTTAGTAATTAAATTTACCGTTTCCGGATGCCGTAACGCTCCAGCGAACGCTTTTAGGGCTGACCTTTTTTACTTTAAATACCGGTAGTTGTCACAAAATGTGTTAGACCGGCGACCTCGCTTGCGTAAATGCATTGATACGAGCGCGAGCTACTTGAGATGTCGTTGTGGGCCAAGCGATAGATAATCTTAAGGTGCAAGTTATGACATGGGGGCGAAAGCGACGCGTGAAGTATATGAAGAATAAGGGTCACCAGATATTTTGTGGCCACCACCCCCAATCGACATCCGCAACTGTGTAGAGGTCACAGATAATATAATACTATACTAGTAGGTAGATGTACAGATACGTTACTATTCTTAAGGGTGAGTTGAGAAGAAAAACAGGAGGAATTGTCAGCGAAGAGAATCTTGCAGATAATAGGAATAATAAGAATTAGTAAACAAACTACCAGATGATGACTTCCTACTGTATTTAGTGACAACTATGTGATTAGGACTTAGCAGGTTGCCTAAAATTGATTCAAAGCAGTTTCAGTCCTAGTGACTGGGCTATGATCGCTACAAGCCAAACATCAAACACAGGCAGCCATAAGGACTGTCGACAGAAGCAGGTGTGAAGCCGCAACAATAGTTCAGAAATAAATAATCAATTCCTCTACCAAATATCGTGTAACGCGGCTAAAGAAGTTTTCACTTCAAAAATATGTAACCATATTATAAAGTTACTATATGTTTGCTTGTGACTGGTGAAATGTAAAACTAAATCGATTTTTATAATAATTTAGCCATTACCAAGTGCCTAATGCAATATTGTTTCACGTGACTAAGAGCCGTGGTGATCACCAATCTATTATGGTTCTCTAAGACATCTTATCAACATTTTGTCTTATCCTGTCTGTCATGTCATACGCATATATTGTAAGTGACAGGTGGCTAAATCATTCTGCTTTATTTATTTCAATGTAACGGATCTAAAAAATATTTAACACCAGTAAAAAATATTTAAAATCAGTATTTACAATTTGTGGAGCTCTCTACAATGATTGAAAAATGTCCATCTAATCCCATAGCTATCATGGCCAGGATACTGTGGGAGCAATTGGAAAATTAACAATTGTAAATTCTTAGCAAATATAATGATGCGTTTAATAAAAAAATAAATAAACGTTGTTTAGATTTTTAAGAATTAAAATATATTTTAACTACCTTTATTAAAAGTCAATATTGGGCTCACCTGTCACACCTCCGGCTTCCTCTACATCCATACATCCACACATACATTATACATGCTCGTCAGTTACGGCTACTCGTTATATCGCCTTTCTATAGTATGCCACTTATCTGATCGACATAAGTTCTCCAGGGACGACCCGAACCAACGCCGACACACAATTTAGCAACATACAATTATCTTATTACTCTGTCTTCATTCATTCTTTGAACATTTCCGAACCAGCGAAGCTTACCATACTCAATTCTTGTCACAACATCCACTTTTAAGCGACACTTCACCCTTATAACGCCACATTTAAGCCTTTCATTCAAAGTCACGCCTAACATACTCTACACACATTCTTAGGAATTGTCTACCTTTATTATCGGTTTTCAAATCATAATTTAAAGTTTCAACATGTCGCGTCAAGTAGACCTCTTGTCACAATCAAAGGACACACGAAATTATTTGGAAGAGAAAAGGTTACTTATCGTTGTACCAAACACAAGACGAACTTAATCATTTATGGATCAAATTAATATACTGATTCTAAATAATTGCGAATTTAAATTTATTTTATTTTGTAAAATCTAACATACAAAATTATTTAAAAAAAACAAAACGAAATTGTTTAAAACAATCAAGTCAATAGGCATTGTTAATTTCAGTTAATATCCCATGTTTTTTTCGCGCAAATTACATTTTTTGGCAAAAAAGAACAATGTATCATAAAAATAATTAATTACATCAAAAACCAGAATGTTTCGAGTTGCTTCTCTATACATTTGGAACACGAAAGGAACGATTTTTTTAAATATCTTCTGTTTATAAATCAATGGAACGCTAAGCCAACGTTGATTAATTAAGTGTTCAAAAATAGATGTGCGAATAAGATTGAACAGTTCCTGCGTACAATTGAGTTGGATTCAGTCGCTTTGGTAGCGTCGTATCATTTTATCGTTCGTGTACTCCACGCTTATCTTTCGTGTTTCGTACCGCGTCTCAATTGCTTGGAACTAGTAAATCTGGCGTTCTCAGCCCGTAGCTCGCCGGCACGATATTTATTGTCCACCCGCGGCTGTCATGCGCGCTCGTCTTTGATCCATCTATTATTTAAACTAGAAAAGTTGTTCTCTCGATCTAAACTTCGTGGAACACTTGTATTAAATCGTTTAAGAGTTTGATGTTAATAAAGAAGAAATTCTAGTGTGGATTACAGTGCAGTTGCGTTCAGTGTATATCTGCGTTGGTTTTCTGTCGTTTTATAAGTGTTTCCGGTAAGCTGCCGTTTTATTGTTTGTATATGTTATAGCTATGAAATATGGACACTTTTTAAAACCATTTGGATTTTAACGTTAATATAGTTTGAACTACTTTCTGCTGACCCAAGACATAACAGGCACACTACAAGTAGTACAATTTTATAATAAACTAGTGATCCGACCCGGCTGGGTAGCAGTTTCGGAATCCATAGGCAACATACATACACGCATCGCCTTTTGTATGCGTAAATATGCAAACAAAAAAATGTATCTCACAAGAACCGTAAAATTTTCGGGGATTTAAAATAGCCTATGTGCTATTCCAGACTATAATCTATCTCCGTACAAAATTTCATCCAGGTCCGTTCGTACAGCCATTTCTGTGTGAAAGAGTAGCAAACATCCATACATACAAACCTTTTCATTTATAATATATGCGATTCAAGAAGAATCAATTGTGACAATAAATTCAATGGCAATATTGCAATTACTTTTGATAAGCCCTCTTTCGCAATGAATTTAACATTGTTTAACAATTGAGTGATACAAGAATACGCGATAGATTGACGACGGACACGGCTTGGAGAATCTTGAGTTAGGCTAATATTTCAAAATACTAAACTTTAGGCAAAAAATATGACGCTCGTAATAAATTAGAATGCATCACCCAATGATATTCTATACTATAGATGTTATAAGCATACAAAATAACCGGTATTCTAAAGACAGTGACAACATTCACACATGTCAGATGGTGAAAAAAGGATTGCGTAATAAAAATATAATATGAAAAAGAGGACAGCTGATTTGTCACTTAAGCCTAAATGTAAATACATGACGTGAAGTAAAGAAAAATGTCCCAAAATTTGTAAAATTGTTATATAGGTACAAATGGTTCCCATAAGCCCAATAATTTTTCAAACTATAGCGCTGCAAACCTAACTATATTGACAACTTGAACAATAAGTACAAGTACGGCAAAAAGAAATACAGTAAGAGCAAGTGCAGTTAGTAAGTAAAAAAACTACTAAAACTTTGTTAAATTAACATTGTAGCTGTATTTAGCATCAAAATAATATTGTTTTAACTTATATATGAGATTAATTTTTAGGAACGTTTCGTACTAGTACATAGTACTAATTAGTAACTTATACACATGTAATTATAACCTAATTTTAATTGCAATAACATTATTAAAAAATGTTAATTTTAATTGCACTGTGGTTGTGTTCTCTTGATTGTTTTTATTTTGCTTCATAAAAGCCATCAATATTTATAGATTCTTTGATCCACCCGCTCACAAAATAGGCTCATAGGCTATCTTCTCGGAAGGCCCAAAATGGCTGACTCTTCCCCCCGAGCATCAGTCGGGTGAACTTCAGGATTATACGTTAGTAAAATAAATAAATAAATAAATATGCGCTCACGCCCGTAACCCAGAGGGGTAGGCAGAGATCATGGATTTCCATTTGGCGCGATCCTGGCACACCTCTCTCGCTTCTTCTACATTCATACATCTACGCATACATGCTCGTCGGTTATGGGTGCTCCTTATATCGGCCTTTTTTAGTAAGCCACTAATCTGATCGATATAAATTCTCCTAGGGCGTCCCCTACCAACACTGCCACTCACTTTTGCTACATTAATTTGTTTCGTTATTCTTTCTTCATTCATCCTTTCAACATGCCCGAACCACCACAAATACGTTAGTATTTAATTAAAATACAGCCTATATAACTTTTAAATATTGCAGCCTCCTAATGGTGAAATAAATGTAAAAACAAGCCCAGTAGTCAGAGTTTACTCTTTACAACCAAATACTTTTTATAATATTAGTATAGAAGAACCAAAACATTTGTTTTAAAATGGCTCATTTATTGTATTATCTGCATTTTACTACCAATGTAATCTATTTGCACGAGGGTTAAGATACTACACAAGATTTGATATCGCAAGATGCGCTATTAATAACTTTATTTGTGTTTGTTCATAATCATACGTTTAATAGATAATATCTAATCGTTATGATAAAGTACAACGGCCTTAACTTTTAACAAGCAACGGTCAAAGGATAAACAGTAGAGTAGATTGATATGTTACATACCTTAAACAGTTTGTAATTACATCGGTTCAATTAAACCGCCGTCCGGCTTAGATTCCAGAACAATCGAATGCAACGAGTCGGGGTTACATGAGACCGGTAATTAAGACGTGAGTTGGCTAGACTCATATTCACAAAAGCTATTCTTTCCATAAATCTATACTATTATTACAGAGAAAAAGGATTTGTATTTTTGTAACAGTGGTGGCCCAGTGGTTTAGGACCTGACTTACGAGCTGTATGTCGTGGGTCCCAACCCAGACAGGCGCATTACTTAGTGTGATTTATTTCATCACCAATGCTCCAAAAGCACGTCTTAAAACCACCAAATTCGAAGATACGTGACATCCGCCAACCCGTATTGTGCCATCGTGGTGGCTTACGGCCCCTTCCCTCTCTCGGAGAGGAGGCCTGTGTCCCCGGAGTGGGGAAACATTAGTTATTATGTTTGTAACTAATAAACTCAAAAACTACTGGACCGGTTTCATACTTAAAATGGTAACGTTATTATTATTCTATGATAGTTTATTCGCATCTGTAGGTAAAGAAAGTCTTGTTTTACTGCCAACTTCCTAACGGCATGCCATTACAATTTATAACAATCTATTATAAATAAATTGCGTGTTCTAAGCTGTAATTGTACGGTACTCGATTATTACATCGAGCCTTGGAGTTATACTTGTCTTGATATTGATTTTTTTATATTAATCTTATGTATATACGTCACAGACCGATTCTGAACTTCGCCAGTTTGTAATTCGTCTAGACATATTATACACTGACAGCAAATTGTAACTAAGATTTTCCCGAACAAGTCGTATCTCTAAGGTCGCAGAAAGTACTAGATGAATAAATAAAACCTTAGGTTGATTAATCACGTCTAGACTGCATCTGTAACGTGCATTTGCATTTTATTACAAGGCATTACTCAGAAGAAACGTTATAATTAACAAGGACCTTCAACTACTGTTTAATCTCTTAAACTTGGTATAACTAAGAAATATATGAATAAAAAATTAAACATCTGTGGGTGATACTGCACATGGTTTAAATGAGCTCCATCGTAGTATAAAGATTCTGTACTAGCGATCTGCCGCGGTTTCTCTCTGGTAACAATAATTATGTTGTTCCGATTGCTACTGAACATCCGCTAGTCCAATCTGAAGATTTCCTGAAAAGTTAATCGAAATCGGTCCAGCCGTTTCGGAGTCCATAGAAAACACACATCACATTTTATATATTTAGATATGTATATTTATACTGGTCACATAATATTGACGTAAAATTGGTTGAATTTAATACACAGCGCCCAGACGTATTTAATCTTTTTCTTTAATTACATACATATAATATGGACATGAACTTTTTAACGAAACGGATAAAGAACTCCGATTGAAAATATACGACGTTTAATTTTTGATCGAGTGTTAATGGAAACAAGCCCGCATGTACCCTGAAATCGAAGCCAATATTTTCATAAATTTACGGTTGCCAATGTGATACCTTATTGACTTAACACTTCCCATATCTTGATCGTGTCGTAAGTTGTATGAAACGGTGTTCATTTTATTTACAACTTAATTTAAAAGAAATAATTTAGACCAAAGACACTTACTTAAAATTCGGTAAATAAAATATTCAATTCCGTTTGACTAGACCTCAAACCAGTTTCAGTTGGGATCTAAATTTATTTATGTACATTTCCTCTTTCGTTTAATACCTTTATCGGCACAATATTGTTGCAAGAAATGGCGAGAAAAGAAAAATATAAAGTGAAGAGTGTTAAGGGGCGGGGTCGCCGGACTTTCGTGTTTAATTGACAAGAGAAATTTGTTGGAAAAGTGAGTTGCAGTTTTTTGGAGTCGTCCTAAGCGAACAATGCTGGCCAGATTGGTGACATACTAAATAAAAGCGATATAAAGAGCAGTAGTAAGCGACGGTTATGTATGCGTCATGAATGTAACAGAAGCGAGTGAGATGTGCGAGGACCGTGCCAAATGGAAATCCCTAATCTCTGCCCGCGCCTCTGTGTCGAAGGTGTCAGAGTATATATAGAGAGATAACTGATATAACAAGTAATACAGTCCACTTCTGCGTCATAAAAGTTTGTTTTCTCTTAGGAATAATCACAGAATCGTCATTTATTTATACAAAACAATTTTTCTTTACAATATCCAGGAAGCGGTGGCATTACCGCTTCAGGATTTGAGTTTCCGCATCTAAACTAAAAAAAATCGTCAAACACTGCCCAGTTCATTTAGTTCGAGCTAATTAATAGGCCTAACCTACAGAAGGATTATGCACAAATAAGGATAATGTTTATAAATTATTGATAAACATTTTAAATCATATGGGTAATGATTCGTTTTATTGAGAGGCAAAAAATACGACGAATGTGAGACAAGTACCTTCATAGTTGTTATACTAGTGTTCAAATTGTCGATATCACGCGGTTTCAATTACGCCCCACTCGCTAAACGGCCAGCCGTCGCCGGTGCCCGACAGTGCATTGTTTCTTTATATACTGCCCACATATTACACATACAGTCGCTAACATACTATATTTGTGTCGCCTGTGTGTTAACTACTACTTATATTGTAACAGTTTCACTTACTATCTTATAGTTAAGCCAGCTGGCATCATTAATACACCGCTTTTGAAAAAAAAAATGTTAATTACGTTAGTGTCGCAGGTACCAGTTAGGCTTAATCTGTTACATCGGCTAGGAGCGAAGTACAAATCCACTTTTACAATACTATTTTAGTCTTCACTAATGTTTTAAACCTACCTGAAAGTTCTGATTCTGAGACTTTTTTCAGAGTGCATTATAAATTATTTGTCGCCCATTCTCTAAATTCCGAGTAAGAATATTGTCTCAAAATTAGTTTCAAGTCATTTTTTTTCTGCCTGCCCTTTTTCCACTTATGTGGGGACGGTACAGTACGACCATATCTGTATAGGTTATGGCAGTTTTTTATGGCCGGTAGCCTGTCGCCAAACCTCCTCGGGCATATATGAAATATTAATAGATTACGAATGTAGAAACATTTTACATCTTCAAACTTAGCTGGATCTTGTGCTAGGACCATTATTCGCGAATAGTACAATAACTAATGCCGGATACGAACCTAAGATCATGCTTCACAGTATTGGCGCTTCTATTGTTACTCGCAAGGTCAATATTTTTCATATTAAATTTACTTTTCATCTTTCGATGTTATTGTGTCTTGTCTTCTGCTTTCGGGCTCAGCTGTTATATAGAATGTTTACGTTTAATGGACGAAACGAGAGATGTCTGCCAGAACATAGAGAAACTGAATTCTGTGTTTCTTGTTCCCTTTTTTGGATCGCATACATTAATGATTTTTTTGGTTTATCTTTATAAAATATACCTTACAAAAGCCAAGGTAGAATTACATTTAGATAAGGCAGACATAATGCATTGTAACGAGAAATCAATGAATGAATAGCAGCGTATCTTTTAACGCTTTCTTAAATATCGTTTAAATTTAAAGCGTCCCTCGGTGTTAAGTTCCTTTTAATGGCTGCTTAAGATTTAAGCTAATGGCTGTTGACACTTACGCGCGATAACTTTTTAAGGCAATCCAGGGGTGGTGAAATGTCCTTTTATTTTAAAGGTTAAAAATGTCTACAACGGTGTCTTGTCAAATATATAATATTTACGACTCAGTTAAACAAAATAATTTAGTTCATTTTAAACGGATTAAATAACTCACTAGCTGTGGACCTAGCTTCGCTCTGTGTTGACATTTCTGTCATAATAAGATCGTGTATTTTCGGAAGATATTCAATCAGTATTCAATATTCGATATTTAATTGATGACATCAAGTAATACATCGTAGAATTTCAATTTCATTCACAATGATAACAGTGTAATTTAGAGATATCCCATGCCACAAAAAGGTGACTGTCCAAAAATTAGTATTTAAAAATATAAAACGTATCTATACAAAACTTGAAAAAATATACAAGGGTTTCTCACTTTGTGGTATTAGATTATATAAATTTCATTTATGTTTGTTCCTCTACAGTCGGAGGAGGGGCTAATGTTTTTCGCGGGTTTTCTATTCGTATTCTTCCCCGGAGTGTCATAGCGCACATGACGTCACCATAAAATCCATATAGTGGAAGTGAATAATTAAAATGTCATTTGTTATATACAATACATAGAAGAAGGCAAATGAGCAAGTGTGTCAGCTAACTATGCCAACCGCAACTACTAAGAGTTAAAGGTACATTACCAAAGTTTTTAAATTATGGAGGATAAGGAATAGGAAAGGAGGAAGGAGATGGGAAGAAGATGGGGTCAGAGGCACCTCTCTCGTTGGACATCTTACTACTGCTTACTTTACGCATGCTTTCAGTGAGGTCGTGGTATTTCCTCACTGAAGCCGACCCAATCATGCAGCAGCTCCTGTTGTTTATGTCTCAGTTGCTACTATGGTTTCGTGGGATTAGTAATTGCCATTCAAAACTAATTTTGGTTTTTGTATTTTATTTCTTTGTCAAATGCTTCAAATGATAACATAGTTATAACAGTAGCTTTATATTCAGCTTTAGTGCCGCTATGTGTCATAGGTTGGGCTCTAACTACGTGTCGCAGAAACTTGTCGGTTCAGTGCTGCCTGTGAAACCTTGACCAATAGCGCACTGTGTTATTTTATTTCAATGTCCACATTATGAGCTTATTATTGAATTCTATTATTCTCTTATGCACATTTAATGCGCAATGCAAATGTGTTTTCTTTGTCAGTTTCGATT
Organism: Papilio glaucus; assembly: GCA_000931545.1. Classification (NCBI taxonomy): domain Eukaryota; kingdom Metazoa; phylum Arthropoda; class Insecta; order Lepidoptera; family Papilionidae; genus Papilio; species Papilio glaucus. The sequence goes on along the minus strand of JWHW01025543.1, from coordinate 143,874 downwards.
GTTGTGGCCGTTACTGTGAATAAGTGTCATCAAAAACGTGTTATGTACTAGAGTTTAATGTCCGATTCATAGTAATATATACATATGTATGTGAACTAATTGAACAATTTAGAACAGTGCCTGCTTTAGTGGTCCGGATAAGCTCTCGGTAGAGGGACTTATTTTTTTTTTACTTTTGATAACCACACCACCACTTGAGATGGATACATTATTTGCGAAGGAACTAAATGTGTTGCTCCTTTATTTTTGACGTGATGTTACATTAGAAATAGTTGAAGCTTGCCTCCAGCGCTGCACAAAGGCGCCACAGAGAGACATGTTATTGCCCGGATAGTACAATTTTGTGACTTTATTAGAAATTAATTTTTAAATTTGAGAACATACTAATATATAGTAAACAATTAAAGAAACATATTTTTTAAATTACGTCCTTGTAAAATGATTGTTAATGCTTAAATAATTTTATGGTACCTACATATTTAAAAACACTGCGAAATATTGCGTATGGAGTCGTAAAACCCGACTTTATGACTTCAAAGTCCTTTCTTGTTCGTACTCGAATCAGAAGCGGCTACTTTTGATTTCGTTTAAAGCACGAGCGTAGTATAATTAATGTTAAAATATACTTTTATTACGCACTAAACCCACATTACAATCGCGATTTGCTATCTATTTTATTGCCGCTGCAACTTTATATGCTTAATAAAAAACCTGTTATTGAAAACACTTGCACTGAATAATATTAAATTTATTTTCGCAGTATCTATTATGAAATACTTAATTTATACAAAAATAAGATTTCTTGTCTTAAAAACGATTGAAATAGATGAAAACGCTGTTAGCATTTTACCAAGCTCTGTTAGTCACGACTTACACCTGGGTTTAACTTATATCTCAGCTCTGATTTTAATTGAGTGATTATTATTGACGGCAGTGTTTTATTAATTCATTATTGTATAATAAGTAAGGTTACTTTATTTCATAGCTAGTAGTAAGATTTCATATAGTTTAATTTTCAACAAGCTTTACGCGTCGAGATGAAATGTCTTTTTCAGAACTCATACTTCTGAAAATTCTTCATGAAAACTGGGATCTATGATTAATTTCAGAATATATCTTTAGTTAATTTTTTTAACCAAAATGAGAATTAGAAAAATAACCTGTATACACGCGGAGGGTTGCTCAAAACCGGTTTTGTGATGTAATTGCACAAAATGTATGCGGCAAGTTATCAAGTTCCTTCAGATTGATGAACTATTGAATATAACATATACCTTCTAACCTTGTATAGGAGCATCGTGCGAAAAACATGGGCGAAGATTGAAGTATTATTACCGAGGTCCTAGGCGATAGTTGACTTGGTTGGTTTGTTTGTCGGTCTAGGAACTGGATAACTATTACGACGTATCGATGTAATTGAAATAGAGTTAATAACAAACTTTATTGGTTTATGAATGCCTTGTACTACTTGTATAAATTGTAACCAATATTTTAAATGTTAAACAAATTAAAAAAAAAACATGCAAGGCGATTGAGAGATTTTATAAAACGACCACTTCTCGCACAATAACCGCGACATGATATTAAGAGATGGTCAAAATAAATATTTTTTTCGTTTCATAAATAATTTAACTCCGCCCTCGTGTCATAAAGAGCGGCGGACTGCACATGTTGCAGGCATTTAAAGATACAATTATTATTAAATAAATTATAGGGCATTTAACCAAAAGATCGAGAGTCGTAAATTTATCAAAAACATACTACGACCTCTGTGTTTCAGTTCTGAACTGTTACCGAAATGGTTCGAAGATGGCATTGTAAGTTAACAGATATACAATCTTTGTTGCCCTTTCACATAATTCTTTTAGTTCTGCAATCATTACAATGCAAAAAATTTAAACATTAATCTTTAAAAAAATTGCAAAGCCACTGTCAATAACTAAAACGTTCGATTTTTGGATTAAATCATGGAATTAAATCCTCTCACTGCTTCTGTCGCGTCTGATTACGATAAACTTAAAAACTAATGAGTGAATTTGCATACAGCTATTACCAATAGACGGTAGTGATTCGTGAGGAAGGCTCGATACATAATTCATTAGTGTTTTACCTAAATTGTCTAAAATATGTCGTTTATTGTCGAAGCATGTGTATTTTCTCTGCTAACCGTACAAAGACGGAGCGGTTTTTTACCTTTTATTATACAGTAGTGGACTACATTGTCGATTATAAATATACTTTTTTACTGTTTACAATAATACGAAAAATGTTTCTATTGCACTTTACCCCGAGAATTCTGGCACACATCAGGCTACTATAAACGAAGGTTAATTAATAAGTAATTCAAACTAAGTTTATTATTGCTTATTTCAACAATATACATACGTATCAACGTATTAATAAAACTACCGAAACTTTAAAACTACTGTAACACTGGTCGCTGAACGAAAACTGTCAATCAGCTGTCCGGAACCACTGATCTTTATAATCGTTTACCATTTTAGGAAAGCTTTAATTTGCACGGATTTCACAGTTTTATAATTAAAACCTACATGAATTATGTTATCACACAAGTGCTTTATCCATTTGAATCAGTAACTACAGTGATATAACATTTGAGATGTGATTGTAGATTTCATGTTCTTTGGACGAATTCTAACTCTAGAGTGTTAATGCGTGAAATTTGCTATTGACATAATAAACACGAATCTACCAAACGTAAATTCAAATTTAACATTATATAGCTATAAAAACACATTTTAGTGATGTATATTATTTATATAATATTCAATAAATTAAAACGACAGATAGGTGTTTTATGGACAAGGTTGGTATGGTGTTACTTTTTCCATATCTTTTTTTCATTAAGAAAAGTTCAAATGAAATATCTAAACGTTAAAGTTATAAATATTTTTGCATATTTTCAAATTTCACGAATATTCTATGTGATCGGAAAGTGCCTCAAAAATCACTGCAAAAAGATGTCGGGTTTTTGGTGGCGTTTCTCATTGTTACTCTTTTTTCGGTCTTCCACCTCAGCCCTCAAAGTAACGACTAACGTGCGATAAATAACTCTGTTCTAATAAACATTATGTATGTTTTTTTCCTGATTCGCATTTTAATTTCAACAACTTTAAAGAACTTTTTAAATTAAAAAAAAAACTGTTTCGTAGAAATAAAGCTCCAACACAATATCTCATGTTATTAAGTAATTCAAAATGTCAGTCGTTCGGAATCGTATTCAACGTTTTCCTCATGGACGGTGCGTTTAAAGAGATACGGAACGTGTCATTAGAAGTGTTGCGGGTTGCGGGTCACTCGTCACACCTATCACTCAGGTGTCGTAATTATCGTGTTTTGGCAGATTGTGATTGATGCTTTATAAATGTGCCATGGGCTTATTGATGCAAATCGTGCGTTCAATGTCGATTTAATGATACCATTGTTTGAGATATATACCGGTTGTACTGGTTGATTTTTTTAAACTTGGTTTTTAAAGGTATATAAATACAAACCAAGGACTCGTCGAACACTAAGTGATCACCCCCGCCCATGAACTTGATTGTGACGATAATACTTTAGTTATTTTAATACATTAAAAAGAAGAATGAAAGGTGTGTACACCGTACACTTGTGTAAAGGCAACCGTGATGATGATTTTATTTGTCCGAGAATTGTACATAATAATACGAGAATATACGATTTTATTTTATAAAGATTTTTATATTTAAATATGTATCGCTTGACCTGAATTACAATCGTTGCTTTTTTATAGAAAACGAGCAAATTAAGTGATCATATCCGCCCATGAACATCCGCAATATCGGAGGAACTGCGATGCCTTTAAGGAAGGAATACACTCCTTCCTTACGTCGTCTTGGTTTGGAAATACCGCTGGAAACAGATCACACATTTAGGCTTATAAAAATAAATGATAACATTTGCTTATCGTGACGGTTTTAATGAAATACCTGAATAGAAGCGCGTATGCAACATAGAAATCTGTTCAAACTATTGACAGGTCATTGAAACTGTCGACAGTAATAGATTTCATGATAAATCTGATGTAGCTTACAGATTAGCCGCGTAGATACACTACACGGAAAGTTATTTTCGTGAAGTAGAAGAATGAATTGGAACAAGTTGTAAGAAGTGAAAGATATAAATAGCGTTCATTTAAAATATCGGATATAAAATTCATATAATCTCATGATCAGATGGTTTTTTTTACATGCTTTGATAATAAAAAAATAACATGTAAATTAATGTATGTATAACTAGCTGTGCCCGCGACTCCATCCGCGTTCAGTAGTGACTTTGTGCAGCATTTTTAATTTTATAGGCTAATTATATTGCAAATAAAATTCATACAGACATTAAAATAAGCTATTTTTATATTTTATCCTTTTAAGGGTAGTTTTTTTACACACTTTGAATGCCATATTTATTTATTTGTATCATAAGCCTAAAAAATAAGTTTCAAGCTTCTAGCATCAAAAATGACAAATCTTCCATACAAACTTTCATCCCGTATTTCAACCCCTTGTAGCCCTTTTTTCGCATTAAAAGGTAGCGTATGTCCTTTCATTTAAATCTGCTTAGTAGTTTAGGCGTGAGAGTGTCGCATTTATAAAAAAGGGGTACCTTATAATTAGGTCTGGGTAAAATTTTTGTGGTTCCGACACGCATATGTTACAGATATCTCTACGTAGCTACAAGTGTTGGAAATTTCTTTCACTGTTTTTTATAGGTTCAGTTAACTCAAAAAGTCTAAGTCGTAATAATATATATGTGCTTAAAATTACACAATTTTAAATAAACTAACTGACTTTGTCGGCATTAAATTGGTCGTCTTCAATTTACTAAGTAACCTACATTAATGCGGATGTACCTTATTCCATGGTAGGTATTAAGATGTCAGTGGTTTATAGCAAATGCTCATCAAAAAGTCTTTGTCGGACTTTGTCATTTTTAAAAAGAATAACTTTTAATGTGTCTATTATGATTATTTTAGAATGAGTGAGTATATTTAACATTACATGTGTTTATATTTAACAATATATCGATTTTATATAACTTATTCCTTATCTGTACGAAATGTCTTTAACCCTTTCACTGCCATTTGCGTGACTATAATGCTTAAATATTCTTATTGTTTTTGCTAATTGCGTCAAAAATCTTAATATTAAAAATAAAACTTTCATTATAAAGTTCAATTTCGCGAAATAATCCTTCAATTCTAAAGGCCTCTTTTTCTCAAGTATTTACTTAAGTGTTGGAATTAACGTGCAATGGAAAAGTAACAATGCTTGCCGATTCACCACTCTGTTCAGCCACTCTGGATACCGAACATGAGTGATTATGATATGAGAATGCGTGTAATTTACTATCAGTCTATCTGTAATGTTTGAAGCATTTATTCACAGAGACGTTTAGTAGTACACACTCGTTATTAAATTTATGATTGTTTAATACCTCTCGCCAATAAAGCTCAATCATTCTTAATTCCAAATAAACGCAATTTCACTATGGGTGACGGACCGCTTCCAGTTGCTCGTTACTCGTAAATAACATAATTGTGTATGTGACAACCCTCGCTAGCTCAATTGATTTTAATTGAATACAGCCTAAAAATAGCCCAGAGAGACAAAGCTATGCGATCTTTTAACCAACTACGAGGCGACTGAACTTTCACAATCATTCATTCTTTTAAACAAAGATCTTTCTACAAATTATATTCACATATGGATAATTTTTATCTCCTTTTATGACTTCTTTATAATTAAAAATGTTTCAACAAAAGTATAAAAAGCCCAACAAAACAAAGATTATTTATTCTTAAAAAATGTTTTTATTCGAAAAGTAACTACCATTTTTTTTCTTATTTATTAATATCAATTATTTAAATAGTCAAAAAATAAAACAATTTTTTTAAACATTGGCAAATATGAAAACAAACACTTTGCCACTGTTGACTAAATTAAATACTAATAGAAATAACCTAACCACGTCAAACATACAACCAGAGTGACAACGCGTACATGAATGCTAAAGGAGATTTATGTATAATTCAGTTATATGTCCGTTGAATGAACTCGCTTATCTACCACCTTGTCATACACTTTATTATTGCGCATGGTTAAGAGACACTATTGTAATCTATTAAATATACTTATATATAAGAAATTTCTAGGTATCTATTGACTCGTCACGATATCTCTGGAACCATATGGCCTAGAGACTTGAAATTTGGAGGGAATATTCCTTTTGCTGAGTAGAGGTCAGTTAAGAACGGTTTTTACGAAATTCCACCCACTAGGGGGGTTGCGGGGGCGTTAATTAATTATATGGCAGAACAAAGTTTGCCGAGCTAGCTAGTAATACATTTATTTCGGATTCGGGTGTATTATTAGAACACAGCTTATCAAGGAAATGAAAGGCGAAAGCTTAAAATCTTTGCAGTTGTAGAAACTATATTCGTGTAATAACTTATTACTTAAATATTACTTGGTGAAAAGATTGAATTTATGAATTGCCCGTTGCTCATACAAACACAACGCATGATTGACATGGCTTATACAATAGTAGAACGAGTATTCGACATGCTATACTTTCCTACATGCAAGAAGAAAAACAGCCGGTGATGTAGCCGATTGTTACCTTTTATGAAAAATGTATCTTATACTTGTACTTGTTGCGAAACACGAAAAACTTAACAAAGATATCTGAGTTCGCGTTTATTGCGCAAGGATATTGCATTTCTTACCACAATAAAACTGGCCTGTGATGTTTATGACAGAGTTTATGTACATAAAGCCGGAGCGACTACCAATCAGCACCTATATGGTATATTAATTTTTGTTTGCACATCACTGTATCGAAATATTGCAAAAGTATCGCAAGTTTATGGCCCTATGACCTTTTTTATTATGGGTTGATTTTGGATTTCATTTACGCCACTATGATACTTACCTTTTTAAATAGAAACAACAGTAGAACTCTAACATAAATCCTCTTTGAGTTTATATTAATATTGAAAATAAGAGAACAAATCTCATACAATTCTGAAATTTCAATGCTATCCCTTTTTTTCTTTACAATAATTGGTAAATAAATAACATGTAATCCGATTTCTCGACCTCGCTTCTTTAGTAACCGGTTTAATTCTGATATTATTGCTGGAAATTAAAAAAAAGATTCATTAAAAGATTAAAGACATATAATGAATGACACAAGTTTAATGAAACGTGGATAAACATTCTAAAGTTGATAATCACGAAAAATAAAATACTCATATGACATTTACGAAAAAAAAAACTATTTTAAGATAAAGTATTACCTTACTCTGACCGATTGGTGTAATTTGTAAAACAGCTCGTGGTATATTTTTTAAAGAAATTTTGAAGATAAATTTTTAATTGAATAAACTTAACTGAAATACTGTAATTTTTGTTCCCTGTATTTCAACATTAATTTAATAATATATTAAAAAGAGAAGCTCCTAATGATTTTTTTGTAAAATAAATGACCACTCGCGTTTTAAAATTTGCGCAGGCTTCATAGCAGATTTTATTTATTTAAACTTTATGTTGTGATACAACAAAAAACAATTCATATACTACCGATTACCGTTGTCACGTCTTTAGGTATGCCATTGAATAAACCATCCTGAAAATTTGAATAAAACCGTATTTTCATCAGTTTTTATACATACAAGTTCTTAAAGAGTTAGTTTAGTTATTGTTAAATTTTGGTATCAAGAAAATATATTGTATCCATGGAAAATATGTGATCCTCTGTAATAAAAAAAATCATTGCTTACTTACTATATTATGCAATATAATAGCAATAACATGATGGCTTGATTGATGATGGATTTGGTCATAAAAATTAATTTTTTGTCAATATTTTCAGTAAAAATTTTACTTTTTAATAAATGTAGGATACATTATTACAGTCCATCAACAATAATTGTTTACCATCAATCTCTGTTAACGAAACTGGTCAAATTAATACAATACTGATAGAATGCTACAATTAAACGACATAAATTCATTACAATAATCAAATATGAACTTTTCTCAATAACATATTAAAGTGCAATTTGCTACCGTTCCAAGGCTCCACTTGTTGCGATGTTAATGGACAATTTATACAGTCGGTTCGTTTTCAATGTTCCCCAAGGCTTTAAACGGATTGTCTTATTCCGGATTCAATTAGTTTATTTTTTACGCTAAAGAGTAATTAGATAATTAGTCACAATTTTTTAAGGCATGAGAAGTTTAAGTCTCGTCTATATCTATGTATATAATATATACATAGATATGTGTTATTGTGTATGTTCCCCATAGACTCCGAAACGACTGGACTCATTTAGATGAAATTTTCAAAAAATCTTCAATTTAGCCTAGCGGGTGTGATCCTGTGTGTTTAGTAGCTATCCAATCAACATAATAAGTGTTACCTGGGCGGATCAGTATTATATTACGAAGCATATATTGTATAACACGATTAAACCTTAAGAGGGATTCGAGTAAAACATTTTTTTTGTAATTTTATAACCATCAAAACTTTTGTATGCCAGACGTACAAGATTCGGAATCGCAATGAGTAATTATGACGGAATGAAATTGCTTTAAATTGTTCGTCGTCTGGCTTTTTGTTGATATAATTTCAACAATGATATCTGAATTGTTGAATTGCGAGTTTTTTTTTTTCTGTTTCGGCGTTGTGACCTTAACATGTACCACAGCGTGATAAATGTGCACCCGCTTTGAATTCTTACCTTTTTATATGAACACAAAATTACGTCTTCGTTACTACAATAACATTAATATAAATATCCGAGATATAAATATAACAATTAAGTATGTATTTAGTTCAAGTTGGTTCGATTTTTACAATCTACATATATATTTATATGAAATTAAAGAAGAAACTGACTGATATATACAACGCACAGTCCAAACTCCTGGGCCTAGAGACTTGAAATTTTGCACAGACATTAGTGTTATTAACAAAGTGGGACTTAAAAATTCTTATAAGCATGGATTATGGAATAAAACTAATTTTGCGGATTTTATCGCGTTTATTTTACGTTTTTGATTCCCCTCGTTTCGAGTACAGAATACAGCGGTCATGGTCTTGCAGTTGTATCAAATCTTATACAATGGCGGGGGCCGTTTAAAACATGATCACAAACTGCAGACTTCTTGGAGCGTTGTTGTTTTAAGCTATGTGTTCTTTTACCCGGGTTTTCATGGGTCTCTTTGTTTGTCCTATATAAGATAGAGACACTTTATTCCTAAAATAACGTCAATAACATATTATATAACACAGAGGCCGTCTTTGAATTATAATGCATATGTACCTAATTACTCTGTGCATTTCAATATAAACGAATGTTACACAAAAACAATTCCTGTCATTGTATATTAACATAGGAAAATCCTAACCATTAAGAACACACACCTAGCATCATAAGATCATTAACAAGTCTATTGAATGCTATGTATTTCATGTCACATAATTAACGCTTTCATCGCAGAATACCCGCATGTATGAAAGTTTCTATGAAAATTACTTTAAATAATTATAGCTAGCTTTGTAGCTTTAAATAATTATACACTACTATTCCTTGCTGGAAAATTTTCGCGTATAAGTAATAAATAAAATAAATTAGCCTTTTTAAGTATGTTTCCCCACTGCAGGGACACAGGCCTCCTCTCCGAGAGAGAGAAGGTGCCGTAAATCCACCACGCTGACCCAGTGCGGGTTGGTGGATGTCACATGTCTTCGAATTTAATGGTTTTAAGACATGCCGGTTTCCACACGATGTTTTCCTTCACCGTTTTTGGAGCAGTGGTGATGAAATAAATTAACACAAAGTAAAGCGCCTGCCTGGGTTCGAACCAGCGACCTAAAGTACGTAAGTCGGGGCCTAAACCACTGAGCCACCACTGCTCCTTTTCCTTTTTTTTTCTTAAAAAAGAGGTAAGGTGAGGCTTTTTCCTTTTCTTAATAATGAGGTGAAAATTAATCCAAATATTTGTAGTCCGCGACCGTGACTTAATCGACATTTATTCCATGCACCGATTGTGTGCATATGAGATACCCTTTGAGTCGCTTTAGAATATGCACACCCACCGGAACTAGCGCCATAGGCAACAGGGACACCTACTTTTAAAGTAGTCTAAGGTTATAATTAACATATCTTTCAATACTAAAGTGTCTCTTACCAAAGACAATATGTTCACCTATGTATTCAAGGCTACGTTTTATAACCATTTATTTGATAAGAACATGTGCTCAGGTTGAAATCCTTAGCGTAGTTAATCATTTCGATATTATTTTTATTACTGATCGAAAAACGGGCGTTGTTGTTTTTGGTCCATTTTTTATGTAACAAGAAGTTGTCTTCCCACAAAATATATCACAAAGCGTATGTATAATTAAAATACGCTATATCACGTACATAAAATCATATGACGTTAAAAGTCCTGACAACTTTACTATAGCAAATTGAGAAGTTATTGGTCATGGCATTTTGGCCCCATCTTGTGTAAGATATTGTGCATCTATATATAGGAATACTCTCTAGATTTTGTAGCGGATTTTTTTTTCAAATGATTAAGCAATTAGTCCCTTAGCGTGACAATATTGTTTACATACAATGTATCCCAGATTAAAATTTAATTTCTGTCCATATATAACCATATAAACAGTGTAGCCTATATCTATATAGTCTATATCTATAATGCCTCAATTTCCTCCTCAAAAATTGTTACACAACATTACAATTTAATAATTACATTACGATCAAACGAAAAGGACATCACTCAGCATGTGTAATGGAGTCCACGACATTTTCAGCGCCGCCTCAAAAAACAGAAAACAAGAAGACAGACGAGTGGTTGTGAAGTTTTTTTTTGTGACTGACTTGTCACTGTTAGCCTGGAGGAGGCTTTAACAGATTCACCGGATCTGAGGTGGCTAGCGCAGAGGGCGCTTAGCGTAATCCTCTTTGCAGTAACTAAGCTCGAGGGCTGCCTCGGGGGCCTCGGTTCGGGCCGTTACTTTAGTGTTATGACCGGATTGGGTGGCCGCCGAGCTCTTATGTTATGTAGCTCAAGGGACTGATCTTTATAGGAACTCTTGTGCTAGGAATTATGATGGTGATGACTGCTAGGTAGTACAGTACCATATAGTAGATGATATGATACCAGATGAACATTCTACTCGCTAAATCGCTGTGTGATATAAAAACTACCGATGAATAAGTGTATCCCCATACATATACAGCATCCTTTTAATTATGTAAAGTTAACGTTTTCTTTAATATTTAACACAATTTTCCGTACAAATTAGCATTTAAAATGTTTACACTAGCAATGAGTCGCTGATTATTTGTTCTATATAAGACAAGTGTTTAATTAGAGAATCATTTAGTGGTGACATTATAACTTATGAGCTGCTCAACTATGATAATTCGTCTTTACTACGTTTTTTTTTAAATTTTACACAAATACAATAATAAAAGTGTATTCGCGAGAGTTCGTATTAAGCAATCGAGGTGGCTGATTTCAAATGTAAAATTGATGAAAAGCTGCTAATAGAACATTTCAACTATAAAAATGGTTTCTTTAAAAGTTTTCTTTCGTGGTATAACACGGTTATGCATGGTGTCGATTTACTATTTTTTATTGTGCACTGTGCATGGTTGTCCGATGGTGTTAATCGTGAACGCCTCGCATATCTGCATTGTGCTGAAAGTGGTCGGAGCGGAAATAATACCTCCTCGTTAGTGTCTAGATAAGTCATGTAACTGACTGATAATAAAACTGGTTAATCTAGTATCGATTACTGTGTAGAAAAAAAAATCTATGCCGTTGTACAGTCACAATCAGATAGATGTTTGAGTTTAAGGAAATAAAAACGTCAGATGGATACTTTTATACATCGTCTCAGCCGATATTCATCCACTGCTGGGCCTATCCTCCCCTTATGATCGCTACAATGATTGGTCCCCTACCGCCTTCATCTAGTGGGCTCCCGCAACCTTGACCAGATCTTTGGTCTATCTTGTGGAAGGCCTGTGACAGCCATTCTAGGACTTACGGCTTTAATAGACCTTGCGGTCTGCGGCCTCATAAGCCATCCGTTCTAGACAACATGAGTCCGGCTCCTTGCCATTTAAGGTAGAACTTTTATATGTAGAAATGTAAATTATATTGTAAGTATAGTTTTAATAGTAAGTACATAAAATCGATATGCTACAAAATGTTTAATTAAATGGTATGTTATTTTTTAATTGCAATTGCTGCGCTAAAAATTACGCGTTGACTGTACTTTTGTATCCAGTGATAATATTTAAATGAATCTTCATTAGTTAGCGAAAGTTTTGGACGAGTGAGATTATTTTAAGAGTGTTTTTCAGCGAAGTGCCTTTTAATTGTGGAATATGCTTATCTCGTAGTTGATAATAAATAAATTTGTATAAATTAAAAGTGATGATGTTTAGGACTCTAAATTTGAAAACAGATTGCAAACTTAGCGACAAAACCATAGCTTTGTTTTCCGAAAGTTTGGACATTGATTTTACGAATAAATTATAAATTCTTTGCATATAAATACAATATTGTGAATAGTGTATATAATACGTTGTCATCGTTTTGTGAATGAAACTTGAATAAAACGCTTTTAATGAATTTTATCTCTAGCTAGCTAGTTATTTTTAATAACGTATTATATAAAGCGACCAATTCTTGTATATTTTAGCTATCTCGGCAACGACTCTAACGATTTTATCAAATTTTTAACCGACTTCAAAAAGGAGGAGGTTATCAATTCGTCTGTATGTTTTTTTTACATTTAGATACGGTTTTTTTTTATTTTTAAATGTATCAATATACGTATCTTATCCATAAAAACGTATAAAAAAATGAATAGTGCCATCTTTATGTATCACGAGATCTCTACATTGTTATCAATTGACAATGGATGATAACTTACCGGTTGCTCGAAATGCTACGATACGTCGCTAGATGTCATTAGTCGAGCATATGACGGGCCGGTTGGTGTGTTTAGTAAGATACTTGCTTTTCACGCCGCAGGTCGTGGGTTCGATTTCCACCCAGGAAAGGCAAGTGTGCATGAACATATCTGTTTGTACTGAGTCACCCAGACTTAATACCAAACGTAATTATCTATTTAGTTATGTATTTACGAAAGAAAAGCATCGTATATATAGGCAGACGTATGCCGACCAGATTGGTTCATACTAAAGTAAGGCGGTATTAAGAGTATCCATAATCGACGACCATGTGTGTGTAAGAATGTAGAAGAACGAGAGAGGTGTGCCAGGACCGTGCAAAATGTAAATTCGTAATATCTGCCTACATTTCTGGGCGAAGGGCGTGAGTGTTTTTTTTTTACCCTTTGTCTAGCATCAATAAATACTCTAGGGCATGACCTTTTACGACATAGCCCAGATCTGCTTAATTCTATGCGTAGAAGTAAAGCCGATTGTATGTAATATCGATCTAAAAATTACTTATACGGAGTGAAAAAATTCCATGTTTGGATTTGAAGCCCGCTTTATATTTATATTAATCTACTTTTAACGTTACGTAAATAGTTCACATTGATATTGGCCGCTTGCCGGATTTACTCACCTTATTTTATTATCTTTAGCATAACATGTATTTGTTTTCACAGTTGCAACCGGTCGGGGCCACGTTAAAATACGTTTTTTTGTCTATTTATATATTGTTGTCTTGTTAAACTGTACTGTAGAATACTGATATACTTGTATCCTAAAACAAAACAATAAAACATCTTATCAAAACAGTAGTAGTGCCATTTAGCAGTGTCAGCCGTTGCACTCGGGGGGTGTCCACTGGATGAGGGCGGTACGGGTCCGCTCTTTTTGGTGATCAAGGGGGGAGGCCTACGTAACAGTGGATAAATATCGTCTGAAAGGACAGGATAAAATAAAAATGTCATATGTTTTCAAAGAATATGAGCTGGTTTAAATATTAGATATGTGTATAATTCAAGAGAATAAATGTTGTTCGTGATGAGAATGGAGATATTCTGAATAATGAAGTAGCAATTCTGAAGAGATGGAAGGGGTATTTTGAAAGTTTGTTTGAATGTTGTGAGACATCAAACACAGCAGTAACTCATGA
>JWHW01025543.1:97235-110624 GCA_000931545.1 Papilio glaucus | reverse complement strand
TATAAACCCAGCCTCCCACGTCATCAATTTTCCTAAGAAAATTGATAAGATGACCGAGGACATAGACAGGTAAAAGGATGTTTCCTTTTCCTGTCCATCCTCTCCTCCAATCCTCTTCCCCTTCCCACCTTATCATTATGAGGAAACGATGGGAAAGGGGGACTGAAATCGGGCCAATGGCTATGTTTTATCGCATAGGCTGAAGCTTTATTAGTTAATGCGAAGTATATGTCCCGGCGTCCGAATAACGAGGACTCTATTATAAATACCGGTCAGCAGTTACGACGGTCGACGGAGGAGCGCGCGGTATTCATCGCGAAGTAGTCGTTTCCGGCGTAGATGAAAGCGTTCTTGAATCGTACTATACTAACTAACGCACTAATGTAGCATTCGTTAATAGACAAGTACGCTCACTAGTATGCTAGCAAACTGAAAATACAGTTTTTAAAATAAACCAAATGTTATTCATTAAATTACATTTACTTATCAAATTACAGGTAATAACTAGCTGTGCCCCGCGATTTCACCCGCCCTGCAATTTTACTTAAACGAAATGATATTACCTACATAACCTCATCAATATGGCCGTAGCACAATTAAATTGATATAGCTTTTTTTATTTATAAACCGATTGAGATAAAACATGATGTTAAGTGAAGCTTGCCACAATAGATTAGTGAAAACCGCACCCAAATTGGTTAAGCCGTTTCTGAGATTAGCGGCAACAAACGCACAGACAAACAGACAAAAGTTCTTATATTTATTGTTTTGGGTTTTATTGCGAGTATGAAGAACCCCTATAATAGTTTTTCTCAAATATCTTCCATGTCCAGACAGCGATCAGTTACATGTTTATTATATGTAAAGATAAATCATCTCACTGCCCTTTTTACACTTTTGTGGTGTCGGTACAGTATGACCGCAGTAGTACCTATACTGTATAGGTTTTAGCAACAGTTTTTGCTGCCGCCTTCCGGAAGACAACCCTCATCGAGAATAACAAGTAATATAACAATAAATGTCATCGATAATCTTGACTTCTGTCCATTTTATTAGGCTAACATTTGGTATAGGTAATATTGTATGGTGTATTTCTTTTTCTTTTCTATTCTATTCAACTCAACACAGAGAAAGAGAGATAACAACGTGTTTTATTTGAATGTTCTCGGCAGTATGAACACGGTTTTACAAGCATATGTATGTTCGTAATGCGTACTCTTTTTCCGTAGAGACATTTCTAAGACGGATTTTGGGCTTGCAACTAAACATTTTCGCTAACAGCGCTGTCAGTGGATTACGGGATCTTGGTTCTTAATGCAGACACGAGCAATACCTACCTAAATTCCTAATCAAAATTATACAATCAAAATTTGTTACAGATCTGTTTCTATACTAATGAGATAGAGGAGATTTGTTGGGTTGTAAAGTGTAGACTCTGTAATGTAAAATACAAAGATTTAAACAATACTTTCATCTCTAGAATTCAATAATATCCACGAGCAACATACGCTGTATTTTTTAATAATACAGTGCAATATAAATGTCACTCGAGCAACTCCGGTCACCAACACCTAGTCGCCAATAAACCGAGTAGTTGTGTTACGTAAAACTATCTTGAGCGCTACTATAAAGCTTTTGGTATAGTATTACTCAGCCTTGATTACACAACATATGTGGATGCATATCTTATAGAACCAGGTAATATAATATGAATATCCAGTTTGTAGTCGTAGGTTAAATTACTTAGTATTAGCATTTGCACATAACATTACTTATTTTCACGCGTCATTATAAAAAGGTCGACCCTTTTAAGTTACTTCTTACTATGCAAATCATTTATAAATTGTAAATATGTTGCCGAATGCTAATTTCATAATCGCTAATTTTAGATTTATTAAAAATGAAAAGTATCATGCAGTTTTTTAAACAAGACATACATACAAACACTAGCTCATTAAAGCAGTCTTCTAGAGGAAGTGAAATGCAATTAAATGCAACATAAACCCATAATCTTAAAGCTGGCAGTCACTGGATTAAAAAATATTATGTAAATATTTTTAGGACAGTAGCCGTCCAATTGAAAGCTCTTTCTGTTGACTGATCGAGAGTCTCATTAAATATAGAGTGAAATCATTAAATATAGAGTTTAGAGATAAAAATAGAGGCCTTTATAATTAAGAACGATTACTATGGATTAAAAGAAAAGATATCTATTGCAAGTTAATTACTTACAATCAGAAAATTGCCTTAATTTATGGCTATATTCAATTAACAAGCTTGTTCTATGACTGTTAACATACCTTATTCTAAAAGACAGGCTTCTAATTTATGTAAAATGTGATAACAACGTACCAAGTCTTACAAAAATAACTTAACGACTTAAAGTTTTTGCGTCAATACATTTTAGGTTGAAAATTTGAATTGTAGAATTTGAAGCACGTGTATAAGGTAAGCATGGGTCGCAAAAACACTATTTAAATTTATTATATTAAACATAAATTACAATAATTAATTAGACACATTTACATTTTCGTCTAATTTAATACTTCGATCGAGTGTTAATCTTTTTTATGGTAGTCGTTAAATTCGACGATCTCAGGGGTGGGTAACAAATGTACTATGATCGAATGGATAAGAAGTCAATAATTTTCGTCGATTCTATACTTGATTGTGCCGAATTTGTTCATCACTATTTCGTTAGGTAGTCACCGATTGTATGTGTTTGTAACGTGGTATTCGATTTACTCCAATTCAAACAATTTTTCATGGGAACTTAAGTCCTCAATAAGTTACTATTAAAATTTTGGACCCCAACCTACTAATTAAAACTAATTATAACTTATTCGTAATCAAAATAATATTTGAATTATTTAAAACTTACCTAACTCCTATGTCACAGTAGAATAACACTTTTGTAAAAGTCTTAGCATCGTTATTTTAGAAATAATTATGTATGCTACGTTACGGGTATCACAAAAATTTTAACATAACTTGGAATTCTTAAAACTTAAAGAAAGATTCTTATTTGTGAGTAAATAGCGCTACAAATGAGTTTTGTTATAACACAGATCATCATTTATACAAATTTTACGGATTTTATCGGTTATTTTAACATTTACGTTTCCGACGTTTCCACTACTTCGAAAGAATCATAGTCACTGAGGTGTCTGACGACCCAATGTCAAAATTACTGGCAAAATTTTCTTTTCAGTTCTTATTTCTGCTCCGATCTATGCAGAAGGAACTCTCAGCATTTTGACGTTTTGCAGTTGTATGTTTGGTTTGGGATTTAATATTATTGATCACAGGACGCCAAGCACGCAGCCATCTTCTCTATTGAAATTAAGATTGTTTTATTAATCTAAACTTTTTAAATTTTTTGTTACTAGAAATGTTAAAAAAGCAAAATTTTTGTAAAATTACTTCTTAAGAAGAATAATGGATTTTTTTTAAATTTGAAAGTGAAAGGACACAAAAGCTTGATGCCATATATAGATTTATAAAAATTAATTATTTGAAAGACCAAAATTATACAAATATTTTATTGTTCAATATTTGCCTTAGTTGTAGACCAGACCCTTGAATATAATGAAAGAACGAACAAAAGTAAAAGGCGCTTGCAAAATAAAATACAAGTGAACAATTTTAATTGACTGTTCCAAGTTGTCTTCTGTCAAATTTGACAGGTGCCTTTCATTATCGGATCTGTCAAAGTATGGAAGGTTCACGTAAGAATAATATATTTAGTCGATGAAGAAACATTATTACCGTTATTTCTGCAAAGCTTTCAATTATGCTTTAAATGTATAATACAAAATAATTGCTTCATTCCCTTGTTGGGGTACGTAATTATTTTACGCCATTTATTTAATTTTATTCCGGTTTATTCCGATTTTCAATAGATCGATCGTACCCGTTGGAGCCGGTAGCCAACGTCAACAATAAGAACTGTTCTAGTTTACTATTAGTCGGTACTACAATACCGGCAATTTGATTATATTTGATATTAAATAAATCAACAAAAAAATTCAAGATCATTTTTCGGCCGGCCAATTTATATGTACCCGCATTACATCGTGTGCAAACCACAATGTTTGAACCGTGATCCGATATCTGATAAAGTTGAATCGAACCGCCCGCAGTTTAGATCGCATGGTTTCAAGTATCGGATCGGATCGGCGCGCTCTTATTTTTTTTTTAATATGTTACCAATCTGGTTGATATAAGTTCGTCTTTATAAAACAGTGCCTTCACTTCGTATAACCTGTATCGACTAATAAATTTAATAATTAGAATAATGATGTATTCACAACTGCAAACACAGCTGTTTCTTTGTACCTTTATCGCTTGTCACTGACCGAGAATGCGGTCCGTCTTGTGATTTGTACTTCGTGAAAGAGATAAAGGAAATTTAATCTGTATAATGACGGATTGATATTCAAATTGATCTTGTTTTAATGCATTGCATACTAGTATCAAATGTATATGTATGTAGTAATATATAATGACAGCATACTTCTAACATATTAAGCTGTTGACAATGATTACGGATTTTCGTTACGTATTTATCCTCATATATAAGTGTATATATTTATGTAGGTGCCGTACACGCCTTGTCAACATGCATACACAAACATGCTCACTGGTTAACTCAATTACATTATCGTAATACTAGCTTTTGTCCGCGGCTTCACACGCATACGTTTCTTATTTTATAACTTGATTCCGCATAGGTAGATACTGGGAGATGTATGTAAATAAACTTGTTCAAACTTGTTACTATCCAAACATAGTCATATAATATTACCATGGCAACCGATATTAGCTTGTTTTTTTAACAAACAAACAATCTTAAATTTGCATTTATAAATTAGACAAGATACATAAAGCATTTGAAACTAAAATCTATCTAAAAATTACATTTTTTGGAAACAAAAACATAGAACTTTTCGGGTGACTTTTTATCATAAATCTTGTTGTTTAATTCTAAAATAAAATTTATAGACTTAAAGTTTCAAAGCCTTTGATATATTATTCATATTTTCTTAGAAATATAAACATTCAATATATTACATATTTGGTAGCGGGTTTCCATTGCAAGTGACACTGTGTTCCTCACGTGCTTGGCCTAGTTTGAGGATTACGGGTGATACCGCAGGGCACAGCTAGTAAGTTTGTTTAAAAAATGTAGATGATTTGTATCAAAAATAGGATAAAGAATTTATAAGAGAGATGAATTGACTATGAATTATAAGCTTCTTTGTGGAGTGCTCGCAAAGACAATTAAAATTACACATATGTTGACTTTAGCCACAGAGAAATTAGTAAAAAAAAAAACTATATTCCAAGATTTCGTAGTCTTTTACACGGCCTTAGGTTCCTTTGTCTCCATCAAATCTGATCTTAATGAGATCTGCGACCTCCCTAAAATACTATTTTTTCCTATTTAAATATGCCCGTGACCCAGCTAATAGTAATAAAACATTTATTATGTCACGTTTTGTAGCATAGAAATATCTAAATGTGTCATTCCTATGCAAAATATGGTAACCATTTTCGTTATACAAATTTAAAGGCAAGAAATAGTGTAGTTGCATTGTATAAATAACGTCTAAATTAACGCACTATAATAAAAATGTTAATTTATAACAAATATTATTTATAGTAAGTTTTCATCTCTTTGCTTTTACTTTCATTAGAAAAACCTTCATTTTTACATGTCTGATACATATATATGTCATTTTACAATTCGGTAAGGAATTCAGAAACCAGAGGTTTTATGTTAAAACTAGATTTTTCGTCTATAGGCAAGGATAATGAACTTTTTAGAAGTTCTTATAAATTGTTTGTTATTTTCTTTACGTCGATAATATAAAGTTAATATGTTGGCCATTTATTATAAACAGGGTAGTTTTGTACTATGTAGTTCGACAATAATGATATTTCATGGCTCCAAATAGGAAAATTAAATAATAACAATTAAAAACTAATAATTGTACTCTGTGGTACAATGGAGGTATTACGTTAGTCGTAGTACGATTAACTGTATTATAAACAAACGTTGTCTTATACAATCTAAAACGTAAGATCACATGGCATATATAATTAAATCTAAAAATATAACAATTAGCATTAAAAGAACGCAGTTCCATAAAAATAGATAACGCGGCCTTAACAATACAGTACAATGTCAACACGTCAGACGTAAAATAATAAAATTTCTCTTCCAACTTACAAACCTTTATTACTTCATAAAACTGATAAAACGCTCACCTCCACACGCTCGCTGTGCCATTAAACGCAAATTTCAGCCTTGGACGCGAGGAAAAAACAAAGGCGTCTTTATCAAAGCACATTATTAATTTGAACCCGTCTATTAAAACTGTGGACCAACAACAACAACGCCATGGATATACTTACATCGAAATAATAAATTATGCATAATTGCGAGAAAAAAATATTATGTCCGATGTAAATACAGCATACAGCTTTGGAAATTACCACAAGCTGGTTTATTGAATTCTTTAATCAATGTAGGTACACCGAAAATCGTATCGTGATATTTAAAGGAAAAAACATTCCGCTTGTAGAATTTTAATGGCCACTGGACAATAATTCTTATTGATTTTTCATTTTATTTCTCACGATGTTACTTTGTTTACATTGCGATTGTCTATTCCATTATTGAATAAACATTTTAAAGGTGATCTTATAAAAAATAGCAGATGCGATATCCGATTTACGACTATAAATATTCCATTCATCGAGTGCTGGGAATTATAACTTACAAATACCACGAATATTAATCTAATCCTCGAATCAGTGTTATGCAGAAATATAAGACAGGGTTTATTAGCAACTGAATCGATTTCTTTTACGCAAGAATCCGCTGGATTTTAATGCAATGGTAAACGCTACTCGCAACTGCTACGATGAAGCTGATAAGTTTCGTGTGATGAGCCTGGTGCCATAGAAAGAGAATAACGGAGTTTTTACTATTTAACATCGTGACGAACAAGCAGTTCGCCATTTTAGGTGACCGATGCCCACAGGTTGCAGATGCAACAACCTAATGAGTTGCAGATACGTTCACCTTCTTTGTCAAATCCCTTTCCCCCTCCCATCCCATCCTTATTAGAAGAGGATAGAAGGGAAATGAGTTAGGATTAGTTCTCTGGAACTTCACTCATCAGACGCTACGCATAATACGTGAAGTCTGCCTGTTTTCTGTGAGGTCGATTTCACCGGTCGAGCCGGCTCATTCGTGCAACAGATGTTCTTGTTCCACTGTTAAATTACTTTACATACTCTCTTCCTTATATCTTATTATTTATTTACTCCTGTCCTGTTCTACTAAAAAGTTGGTAACGTGATGGAGAGCGGTACTTTACGTTTACTACACAAAATATTTAAGATAGATAAAAGGAAATATTAATCACGGTTAAGTTGGCGGCGTTCGATACGCTCAATATGTCACTGGAGTACTTAATCGGTGAACTTAATTAGTGAATTTAATTCAGTTGAAGACTGATAAAGGTCAAGAACGAGATTCCTTTAACATTAACGTGGGTTATATAAACATCTGCATTACAGTTTCAATAATTGATGTCAAGTTTTTGTTCTTAGATTTTTTACAGTAGAAACGAAAAAACGACTCACTTTTTTATAGAAGGTGGCAAACGAGCTAACAGTTCACCTGGTATTAATTGACCTCATAGGCCGCCATAACAGAGGTAGAGCCGGCAACAACATCTAAAACAAGAATGAGCAGCGGTCACTTGATACCGGGCGTACCGATGGCTCTTATGCCACATCTAAACAGATAAATAAAATTGAAATGTCTGTATGTTATATCAAAATAAAATTCCCATATTCAATACACATGATGTACATGTATAATATATGTTCGGTACGTATAACAAAAATGCAATTTTTTAAATTTTTGTCTGAAAAAAAAAACGATTATAGACTTTAATTCTGGGAAGTGATTAATAGACGAAGTCTCAGGTAACAGCTAATTCTATATAAAAAAGACTTCCGAAACAAGCAAGTTTCAGATGCGTTCAGCGGATATGAAAGAAACATACATATTGACAGAATTAACATACATACGGCCGAAAAACATTACCCTCCTCGGTCATTTGGGTAAAAATAGACGAGAACGTTGAATTTAAATACGCGACAGTCGGACTGACAGTCCTTACAATGTGGTACTAGCAAGAATTGTGAAATAGGAAGCCGCTGTAGAATTCCGAAATTTTCCGTCGTAAGATTCCGTTACATTCATAAGATACATCGTTATGGATAAACGAATAAATGAATTCAAATTGAAAACAACTCTTCATACAATTTAAAAGTCGCCATCGACTTTGAACTTTTCGGTATTCTACAACTTGTCTAAGATTACTAAATTATTTATCTTAAGGTTTGAAACTAAATGCAAATCAAACTTAATGTCGGTAACGAGTTGTTGGAAATGTATGTTTACAATTTACTTATCGACCATAACATTAACGGTTCGAGCGGACCAGTTCCTTTAATTACATTTCTAGACATCTGTGTGAGCTAATCTGTAGTTATATCGAGGTAAAAGCTAGCATAAATCGAAACCCTCGAGTTACCTTAGACGTAACCGGATAACTTTGTCGTTCACTTCGCCGGCTTAGCTATCCAGAAATAATTGCTAATTAGTCTGAAAGTCTTATAATGTAATGTAAATATTTACTTAGACAAATTATTTACGTAAGTGAACATACGGCGTTCGTACGAAATGATTTGTGTCCTTGTTTATAGTGCGTGCGATATATCGATAGCTCTCAGCGTATAGGACTATACTTGTGGACACACACACTCTAAATGATGTCCTTCTTCAGTATATCTCTAATCTGGTCGATATACGTTCGCCTGAGACGATAAGAGAAAATAGATAAGATAATCATGAACACAGACATATCAATGTGACCTCTTGGCTTCTTCGCTTAACCGGACTAGATAGAACTAGTCGCATGTTGTATGTGTGTTGTGTTTGTTCCCGGGCCCTGTGTGGCCCGTATGGTAAAGACGGTAATATAGCTACAGGATGTCATAATGAAATCGAACGGACCTACATATAGACATACATACATAAGCACAAAAATGTAACCTTCCTTGTGAGTCATGCCCGTAAAAAGAAAAAAGGGATATAGTACTTGTACGATATACGAGTGGCGCGGCCTCATCACTACCTCCCTTACTAGCTTGTCTCATTAAAATCACGTCATGGTACAGGATTACAAACTCGTATCAACCTCAATAATGAAAGTAACACAGGCTGTTCTGATGATTTAGAAATGAATTAAAGTAAACATTTTGTTACTGTAATTTAGTTACTTAATTTCAAGCACTACGAGATCTTTATCGTGTGCATAGATCATAACACGCAAATAAATCATATGGTATCGATTTAGACGATCTCGATTTGACACGAGGTGGACATGAAATGACTGCATTATTATCAAGGTCTGTGTTACACTAAAGCAAAGGTAAAACAGTAAACATAGTATATGTCACCGTAAGAAAGTAAACATTGCTATTTTATAAACTCACTACCGATATTATAAACTATTATTATAATACTATCTGTGCCCCGTGGTTTCAACCACCCTTCAATTTTTTAAACGAAACGATATTACCCACTTAATACCTCATCATCATCTCCCTGCCCTTTTCCCGCGTATGTGGGTTCGACACAGTATAGCCGTAGCACAGTTAAAAATCTGAAGTGTACTACTATAATAATGTTTTATTTAAAATGATTTTCTGTTTTTTTTTATCCGATGAGCACAACCCTAAATATTGATATCCCCATCAGTTTTTTACAAAAGTACTACCTTACCAAGGCCTCAATACTTAGTAATAATTTATTTGCAGGAGTATTGGACTGTACATTACATAAAATATTTTGGAGTAATTCCAGCAGATATATAAATCACACAAAGATAGGGAAATGCAAACAAATTGTTCTGTATAAGACGGTATATATTTGACAGTAACTGACTTAACGTGAATTATGGAGGAATTCTTCATAGCAGCTGAAGTTCTGAAAATATTGTAATAACTGCGAAATCCTTAATCTAAAATAATCGGAAAATTATGTTACCTATTCTGTCTCAATATTGAACAAATAATTATATATTAATCTATAAAAGAATCCTTTTATAACCTAACCTGTGTAACCTTACATCGTGAATGATTCGAGCAAAATAGTCCACACGCCGTTTTGTAATACCCACTATGGTTATTTGATGCTCTATTTTTAGTACACCAACAAGCAACACTTAACAATTCATCAACAATCACGAGCCAATCAATTTGACCTAAGCGTCATCCTAAATGACGTCAAGACCGTAGTAGCTCTTTAATTGGTATTTATAGTATTTTTATTCGCAGCAATCTCTTTTCTAATTCGGTATGAGGATGTAAATATATAAAGTACATATTTTTTTAGCTTTAACCTATTTTATAAAGCGTGAATCCAACTAAAACTTTTGATGAATAGTATTTTGCATAATTTGGTGTGTTAAAACTTTTAAAGTTGTAGGCCTATTACGATTAATATAATTTACATAATAAAAAAAAAAAGTTACTTCATGTCGAACGCCATCTGTTGTCAAGTAGAAACAACTTGCCTTTTGTATCACGCACTCGTTGAGTTTATTTTCCGTCTGTATAGATGTCGCCTCGATGTATTAGTAAAAGTAAAAAATATTAATTGATACCTACTAGTTTTTACATTAGTTTCATTTAAAAACTTATAAACTTACTCTCTCACAATATTTTTAACTATTTGTAATGTGTTCTGTTCTTATATGTCTGTGGCCGATTTTTAAATCTGTCAGTTTATAATCGGACTAGGCATATACTAACTAGCTAGCATATATAACTGTCTGTTGTGAACTGAACAACTCCCGAACACAACTGGTAATTTATAATATGCCTAGTTCGACTCAGTTTACAATTTAATTATAGTTTATAATATGCCTAGTCCGTTTATAAACAAACGAAGTTCACCATCGGTCGGTGACATTACAGAATAACGCTACTTGCGATTTCCAGTCCACAAGCTCCAGTTTTAAGTCTTTATCGCAGATTTACTTCAAGGTTAATGTGTTGCTGCCAGAAATCTAAAATAACACCGCACGTTGCTAGAGACCAATTCAATGATTACCATTTTAATCGATAAATAATTTATAAAGAAATAAATTACATAGAAAAAAATATTTTGAGCCTACGAACATTAATGCTAATTTAACTATTTAATGCTAATGTTTAAAGTTTTGATAAATTAATAAATGTTTTAAGTTTTGAATTCTATCGGCAGTTCTGATTCAATGATATTTTTATCATCAATAATATTTTGTACCTAGAATTGCGGGAGATATGCTTTGGTGGTTCGGGCATGTTGAAAGTATAAATGAAGGGAGAGTAACGAAACATGTTACCTATAATACAAGTTACTATACGCGAAATCATCGTTAAAATCTACCCCTAGGTAGCCTCCCCCCCAACAACAATCCTGGATCCGCTTCTGGATAATATAAAATCTACAAACTAGGACCCATATCGTTTGTACGTTATGTTATCGTTTTGTATATTTTTCCGTCACACATGAATCACGTGCTCGACTAGTTAACATTAGTTAAATTGTTAATCCAAATAACAAAGATCGTATGAATCGTCAGTTCGTTTTAATTCCTTTTTATTGAACGAAAGCTTTGAACTTGGTCTGTCTCGACGGTTCAGTCGGTCAACAAGCGCAATGAATTCATCAACAAGCACATACGAAGTAATTTTAGAATGATAATAAGAGCCCATAGCGCATTTGCGATGGCTGATTCGCGTGACGGTGACGGCCGTCTCTCGACAGCTTTGCTAGTTGAATCGCGGCGTTCAGACCGGTGTAACGTACAGACATCGAAGTGATTTTAGAATATATATAAAAAATACGCGCCAAAGTGACGTTGGATACCATAACTCAATACGTTTCTTTAGTGTTCTCAAGTAACCAGTGTTGAAAATGTATTTTTAATTAAAATACTCTGAATTTAAATTTAATTCATGTTTTAGAATTTAATTTTAAGAAAGATTGATATCTAAACTTTAGCTTTATTTTGTGAAAATTTTGAGACCGTGATTTCTTAAAATCTATAAAAATACGATTTACCGGCGATCACACACGGCGAACTTAAAAGTTTATCGCATGCTATTTTTTGACAAATTTAAAATGTTTTTTTTCCCTTAAATAGTTTCATAATTTATTATTAATATCAGAATTAAAGTAAGAAAGGATTTTAGTTTTTTCTAAGTCAATTACAAACCATTACGATACTTCGAGCAATTATTTTCCTTAAAAAGTCAAGGTGTCATAATTTGAAAACAACTGTTCCAATCGGTACCTTATAGTACAGAATAATTTCCTCAAAAAGTCAAGGGCAATACGGTAAAAATCTCGTCACACATATATTGAAATTTATGTTCATATTTCCGATCATTGTAAAGGAATAACCAGAACACTCACAAAACAACTTTGATACAGTATATCTACTATTATATGCCTCTGAATTGAATATGTTGCATGCTACACATAAACTATAATAATTTAAATAAAACACCAAAGCTATATATAAAAAAAAAATTGAAAATATACTATGAAACTACTTTCAAAATTAATTTAACTTTACAAATTCCTACTAGAGTAACAGAGACTAGTTCACTATTCTTTTCATATTGTCCATAGAAATTTCAAGGAAGGACTTTAAAAAGGCCATACTGAAAGAAATCTTTGTAAGAATTAATTATGTTAAATGACCAGAAGATATAGTTTATGCTAAGTAGTATGCAGATGGTGGATCTTCCAGATCCCTTTTCATTTGCTCTTTTTTATCTTTATGACACAGACCTATTGTAAGTTTCGTCAATTTATAATCGGACTAGGAAAATTATAAACTGTCAGCAAATTCAAAATACAAGCGTTTTTCCTAAAAGAAATTTAAAAAACTTTACTACGTAGGCAAGATGTATGTATTCATACAATGACATCATAAAAACTGTCTTCAAACGTTCGCGTCTCGCTAATGGTTTAAACAAACACTAATAAAAACTTGCCGATCAGTATGGGATCCGTATATTTCAAAACAAGTATATGCAAAATACGATTTTGTATGAATTCTGTACTTAGTATCTGCCGTAGTTTCAATGTATACAGTTGTGTTTCATATATAAAAATCAACTATATGACGAATGCACAAGGTTTATTTTCAATCGTGTTTTCAAAATGATTGGAAGCAATACAACGTATTTATGGCACAGCTTGTACTGTATATTTTAGATGAGAACACAATGTTTTGTTTT
>JWHW01025543.1:63183-96410 GCA_000931545.1 Papilio glaucus | reverse complement strand
ATTCTCCGTGACAGCAACAAA
Organism: Papilio glaucus; assembly: GCA_000931545.1. Taxonomy (NCBI): domain Eukaryota; kingdom Metazoa; phylum Arthropoda; class Insecta; order Lepidoptera; family Papilionidae; genus Papilio; species Papilio glaucus. The sequence continues at coordinate 96,389 of JWHW01025543.1, read as the reverse complement.
CATTAAAAGCGAAAGTCATATTTTACTTGATTAGATTTTTCTTTTCTTTTTACGATATTCTCAAAGAGCTGCAGAGTTATTTAAAACCCTGTAAGGTTACCTTGAGACTTCAATGCAGCAAATCGCGTTCATTTCAAAAATAACTGAATGCATTAACGCCCGAATTATCCAAACATTATTTAGTTTGGAAACATTGATTGCGTTGTTTAATACCAACAACACCATAGTTGTTTTTCAAATGTCATATAATTTATTGTTAAATACGTATAATATGAAATATAAATGTTTTATATTCAACATCTACGTCAACGTCGATGAGACCTAATACAGGAATTAATAAACAAATTAATAACTAAAAATATAAAACAAATAAGCATTTAATTACAATTCGAATTCACCGAGGTCTAAAAATTGTAAAAATATGTAACCCTGTCGTAAAACATTGGAAAATGAATATTTATATACAAACATTTTTTAAAAACGTATTACAAATTTTACTTTAAAATAAATTTAATCTATCTAACACTGGTAGAGCCCGCAGCAACATCCGTTGCACTAATGTGCTGGCTCGAACGGTGAAATACCACGACCTCACAGAAAACAGGCGTGAAGTAGAAGTACTCTGCGTTTCGACTGATGAGTGAAGTGCCGGAGGCCTAATTTCAGTCTACTTCCCCTTCCCACCCTTTCTTCATAAGGATAGGATGAGAACGGGAAGAGGATTGGACGGGGAGGGTGTTAACGGGAAAACGGAAACATCCTTTTTTTTCTCTATCCCTCCCGCGTCCTTTAAAGGTAGGCAACGCATCCGCAACAGATTTACTTGTTGCGGATGTCTATGGGTAGCGCTCACATAACATCAGGTGATCCGGTTGCTCGTTTGCCACCTTCTACCATAAAAATAAAAAAAAGTACAGATAAAGTCATAATGTCCAGTGACAATATCCGCTAATCTCGTCTTTCTGCCTATTTGAATGCGATAGTCTTAAACACTACTGTACGTTTTACACCAAAAGACGGCATTCTGACTTTTGATCAATAAGAAAGGTTTAGGAATATAGTTCATTAAGGTTTTGTGTAAGTTAGTTAAACAATCATTGTCGGATAAGATTTATTTCTCTGCGGCACGACCCGAAGGAATACTGGTGTATAATGTGTTCACTGTGCCACCCGTAACCGTGGGTAGTCAATAATGAAATATAAAGATAACAATGTAAAAATTTGTCTGGAGTAATTCTATTAGTATTAGAAGTTCTAAGCATCATTCGGTTCCTATGTTTCATTAATATAATTTTAGGATTAGTATAGTATAAATATAGCTTAAATATTTATACGAATAAAGATATTTAAGTTATACTTAAATGGGTGTTTTTAATATTTCCGGTTGATTTGAATTGAATGCAGCTGCCGCCATTACAATTGTCTCCGGGTGGAATCATTTCTTCTATTGCTCAAACAATGCCGGCATTTATTATAATAGCCGCTACTAAATATAGATTTTCTTTATACGATGACCAAGCAATAGTTCCGTGAGCTGACGTTTTGCAATCAGATAAATCCTTTCCTAGACAATACATAATAATAGTATTACAAATTAATCAAGACAGAAGCAATCTCGCAATCAATTCATTGTTAATATGTAAAGTAACATTAAACCTGTAGGTAGTACTTGAGCCTCTAAAAGCATGCCTCTAGAGCCTCTAGAGCGTGGCGTTGTTGAAACATTATGAAAAAATTAAATAAAAAAGGTTTTGAAAAGTTGCCAACAACATATTGTCAATTATAAGACAGCAAATGTAAAAATTGTATGAACTTGCATTTTTATATCATTTTTTTCGTAAAATTAGATACTTATTATCAGATGACATTTGCTTGGTACTATGATTTGCTTGTTAACATCCTGTAATTGACGAAATTAAATTCTGTAATTAATAAAATAAAAGCAACTGCAACTTCTCAAGATACCGTGAGCTCGTTCTGCGTAGGTCGGAGTAAAAACAATAATTGAAAATAAGAGGGTACTTCGCCAACAATTTTGACATTGGGACGTCAGATACCTTAGTCCCTCCGTGACCATGAAGGATGTAAAGTAGTCGAAACGTTGGGAACAGTAACATTAAATAAATGCGATAAAATCAGTAAAATTAGTTTAATTTCAATTCAATAGATAGATTGCAATAGATCTGTTGCATAAAATTTGACCCCTTTAACATTTTCATGGCATACGTATATCACATAAGTTTTGGAGAAAACCGGGATGTGCAATTTTCTGAAACAAGTCTTTGAATCGAATTTTTCGAAATAAATTCCGCAAAAATAAAAGTAGTAGTTAGTTACAGCAGAGTTGTTCTGAATTTAATTAGACGTATTGTTGTTTAATAGCTTCATCGGTATGTAGTTTATTATTATTTTAATTTTATTGAAATAAATAGATTTATTTCTTTGACAATGATCTATTTTGATCATATGAACCTTAATTATATTATGAATTTAATGCGTCGTAAAAATAACACCAAATAGAAGAAGTATTTGTATTACAACAAACCAGTTAAACTGAGTATTTATTGCCTTGAATAACGGCAAAAAAACATTGAGGCTAAATTTATAAATGGTATTCCAAAATAACTTTGAATATATATAAAACGACATTTATATTTGTTTTCCAAGCATCCATTTTTTTTCTTATTGGTACCATAATTGAGAAATACTTTAAATAGCTTTTACCCCAGGCTTAGCTCGCGTTTATGTCCCTAAATACAGTGTTTTTTTTTGGGATTTACCTCATAACCTATGTGCTTTTCTGTGCCCCTGACTATCTATGTGCAAATTTGCATTAAGTTTCGTCGCTATATATTCGCATTTATATAAGTTAAATAGGCACGTATTATTTTTGTTAAGGACAACCTAAACGTTTACATGTGCCAATGTATACGAAAATAAACGTAACACGTTAAAACGTCCGCCATTTTACCATCCGATGACATCCACCTTTCTTTCGACCTTCGCGACAGATGCGAGACATTTTTCTGTATCTAATGTATGTCAAGGTGGGGCTACGACGTGCTAGTTCACAATGCTAATTAAAAGTTGACTCTAAGTGTATTTTTATGTGTTCAAATACGTTTTGAGGACTCGCGAAGAACAAAGCTTACGTAATTGCACATGACATTTATTTCAATTGAGCCCAATTCTCGTTGTACTCAGTCCTCGCTGTAGGGTAGCGGTAATAAAGAACAGATCGTTTTGATGCATGGATATTTTAAATTCAAAGCATATTTTAGTTTGTTTTAAACTTTATTTTGTATATTAACAAAAGAGAATAAAGTTCAAATAATATATATTTTTTTTTATGGTAGCAGGTGGCAAACGAGCAAGCGGATCACCAAATGTTTGGTGAACGCTACCCATGGACATCCGCAACAAGCAAATGTGTTGCAGATGCGTTGCCTACCTGTAGTGGACAGAGGGGGGCATAGATAGAAATAATGATAAATAGAAATAAATCTCACTCTAATGTTATATTGTACACTTTTATACATAGACACGTTTATATGTATGATCTGATAAAAATCTGTTGATGTTTAATTTCGTCTATTTTAAAATTAATTTTGAAAAGCTATAGTTTCTTGTTTTCCTTGGATGGCTTCCTTAACTTCTCCCATCTCATTAGTCGAGATTATACGGACTATTTATATAACATTATTCATTTGCGTCGAGAAAGATTTGAAAATATTACATCATAGAATTTTTTTTTAAAGTGGCCTACATTAGATAAAGCGCATTTGTTGTATATTCTAATGCGCTGATTAATTAATACCACTTATAAATACCATGTAAATGTTAATTATTGTAATAAAACAACTTAAGACTTAAAAGCCGAAACCCGAAGAAAGTTCGACGGCACCAATCCTGTATAATTAAATCATTAGTGTTGCACACTTCTATTTACAATTATCAATGCCATTAAATAAATAGAAGAATAAATGGAACTTTTATCGTTTTTCAAAAAAAAATATGAGTACATTAATAATATTAGTTATTATTACCAAAGTAAGTCGAGATTAATTCCATTTCGACGTAAATTCGTATGCAATGTGTATATGACCTCAGCTAGCCATAAACACTTTACATGTCTGTCAACATGTACTACTTTGAGATTACGAGTGGTAAGTGGCAGTGTTACAATTATGCATTTTAAATTGCACCATAGTACCTACGTAACACCTCCACCACACGAACTGTCAAAGCACTATGTAGCAATGGGTATATGTAGTAAAGGGTACAAATTTGTTTTCTAAAGGATAATCTCGAATGCGTACGAAACGATCACCGACTCTTAGTATCATTATAATAATTATATCGTAGTTCGTATTGTACAAAACTAACTTTGTAATATAATATGCGACGTTATGGCGTTTTCCTCTAACATTTTTTGTTGTTTCCCATCTCCCCGATAACGCGACGCTTCGTAAATAACGTTAGTGTGTCAAGTTGTGCTAAAAAAGGCTTAATGACACTCCGTGACGTCAGTGGATAAGAAGATTATATAGCTTTCAGATAAAATTAACGCGGTTCAATGGATTACCGCTAACTGCGTAACACGCTCGCTAGACACGTTAATTTATTAAAATATTATCAAATTTAGTAAGCGATAACATGCATTCTATTGGGTGTTGTTTAGCTATTTACTTTAAAAAATCAACTTGTATCAGTCAACAGCTGAACAACAGGCCTTCCCCAATCCGCTTCCTGCCATTTCCGTCTACTAAAGGGAATCGGTCTATCCTGAAGACTATCCCATTGATCGTCCCTAACTCAGATGTAACCGGCCCAATGCCATATCAACATACTAATTTCAAAAGATATATCGACTTATTTTCAGTATCTTATTTTTCTATTCCGGGTTCTGTCTCTAAAGAAAAACCGAGGATATTTCTCTCCATGCTCGCTTTGATATTCTTAACTTACAGGCCAATAACTCCAAGTTCAATTTTCCGCGTCACTGTACTAGCAATATATTATTAGCCACAAATTATTTATGACACTTGCCACTAATTAAACTAAAATAAAAAACAATAGTGACCGTTTTCTCTAGCTACTCGGTGGGGATAAACTACAGCTTGTTTGTACTGTCCTGGACACGTATGCATTGAAGCTTAAAATACATTTAGCTTTGCTTTATAACTATGATTCTAATGATGTAATGACAGTGCATCAGTAACAATAAAGACACTTGATTGACGGAAGTCATCTACTGTGAATGTGGAAAAACACTACAGCAATCAACTTATACTAAGATAAATCGGTAAGATATCTCGCTCGGTCCACCTTATATTGTTTGATGTAATAATAATTTAAATATTATTTTCATAAACTTTATTTTCATTTAGGCTTGAAAGCACCTTTTTTTCTGGACCTCGATAACAGTATCAGGACCCCGATAACTTTTTTCAACTATATCCAGACTTCACTTAATGACCCCTATCTATGGTGTCGACAATGTTATAATGTATGAAAATTGTGACAAGTCATTAACTACAAATTTTCGATAAATTGAATTTGTATTGAATTGATAATTTGTATTCGAACTCTTTCGAACCATTTACTATATTAATTAAACACAGAGACTGTCTATATAATATACGTACACACATAAGTTAATCCAATAATGTGGTCCAATTATGATTATATTTATTTCATAGCCTCATATTATGCGGTAATGTAGAAAATCAACTTACTGCGATAGTTATAATTATTTTAACATGTAAGGTCTAGCACTAGAATGTAAATACGAGCATTTAATAGATGGATATCATAAGTATAAAATCACTGGGTATTTTATGGATTACGAAATTGTTACAATGTTTATTTATATTGTAACAATTTCGTAATCCATAAAATTAATTCTTTAGTTCTTGTGTTTAATGTAGTATATAAGTATCAGATTTTTTATGTATTACATAATATTACAGGTAAGGTCTTTAAATTTAAAATTACAATTATATGGAAATTAGAAAGTATAAAAAAATTAACAATTACTCAAATTCATTAGTGGAACATGATATGTTAAAAATAAAAATGTAAGTACATCAACTGTAGGTTAGGATATATATTGATTGGAAAAAAATTAGCTTTCTAGTGATTAATGAATCATCAAAATCAGTTCACTAGTTTCAGGGTTTACTCATTACAAACATGATATCTATGTAGAAGTTTTTCTGGTTACAAGTCGACATATTTCCATATTCTATAATATAATTCAGAAATAAATGTATTTATGTACCGAGCTTGCATGTGTTACGTTTAACATTGTGCACCGGGCTTCCGTCCAATATCAAAGGAAATGGGTCTAGGTCGACGTATAGCAACAGTTTCTAAGCGACTTTAGTTAAAAGTTTATGCAACCGACCGATTGTGAATTTCTGTAGTTTATAATCTCACGAGGCATATTATAAACTAAAAGCAAGCAAAAGCAAACTGTGGCCTGAAAGAATCATTGACAATTTGTCATATCATGTCAAACTCAACAAACCTATTTTCATCTTTTCAAATTTTTTTTTATAGATTGGACATATGCCTAATTAACTTTACCCATTAGATTCGAACATAATAATGCAAGCTAAGTATCATTTCACCATTTGGATTTGATTTCGACGGTTTACAAGCTGTACTAAGAAATTATACGTCGAATTATGAATGATGCAGTTCACAAAATATAATATGCCTCTTGATATAAACTGACGTAATTTACATAGGATCGGTGACATATACAACGAAGACGTATTACCATACATTCGTCTGTGTAACACACGCCGATTGGACGACAGACACAGGTAAACTTATCTTATCGTTCGCTAATATATCTCCGTATATAAATAACATCGATAGTTTCGGTTGTAATTTTGAAAACGTTGACAAAAATAATTTCCCTGTCAGTGATAAGTCGTTTGATGGACATTTGCTTCTATCGTACTTTGTCGTTATTTCTGTACGACGTAACACAAGTTAAATATTGTTTTGGCGATTCCAGACTAACTATTGCCCGCGGCTTTAAGCGCTTTCGTTTCTTATTTTTCTCATTGTAAATTCTTCTTACTTGATCCCTCGCATAATATATTGGAATTATTATACAAGGCAAAACGCCAAAAAGTTATAATGATCAAAACTTAATACCACTAAGGCATAGGACCATGTAATGTAACCATGGCAACCACATACTTGTCTTGTCTTCGGCGTCGCTCATATTTATACTGAGATTTTTGAACACAATTTTTGTAGGCGTAGTAGTAAGACTAGTAGTAGTTATTTTTGTGGTAAACATTTTAACACAAAAATTACCACTACCGCCGCGTCTAATCCTGACCCGAATTAGTTTATATGTTAGTACGTTTATTTATCGTGTGCATTATGCTATTCTAATTACGTTGGCCTAATTTCTTAACGCTGGCATTTATCTCGTATTGACCTTATCTTAACGCTTAGAAAGGTATCATGCACTCGTATGATATGTTACTGATTGGTTGACCTTAAACAAATTATTTTCGCCTTAGCCCACGCACGGTACAGTCCTTGTAATAGTTAACATTTCGTAAGCCGTGTTAGCTTCCGATATGTCTATTGTTTGTAAATTAATTATAGAATTTATTATAAATAGAAATCTCTCGTCGTTAATTCATAATTTAGATTAGCATTCAAAACTGGTTTCGTAACATGATGGAATGATAATTTAAATGATTCTCTTAAGAGTTATTGCATAATAAAACACCCCCTTGCTGTCGCTGTACTATGCTCAAGCTCAATGTGCTTTCAATAAAAAAATAGAGCCGGGTATAAAGCATCCAGAAATTAATACAAAATTAATACAGCTAATTGCGTAACACAACATAAATTACTATGGCGAAACGAAGTTAGCCAGGTCAGCTTATCATAAATATCGATCTATATATAAATATTCTATTTATAAATTCTCGTTACACTTATTAATGAAACTTACTTATTAATTTTGCATGTCGTAAATGATCGTCGGTGAAACGTCATCGCAGAGTCACGCCTTAAATAAAACAATGGACACTTTATACGTCACAATTGTTTCTAATACAGGTGTAACATTAAATTTAAATTTCAGTGTTAAACTTTATAAATAATTCATAGCCGTACGTACGAAATCGTTTGACAAGTAGGCGTTAACATCGTTTTATCTATTCTATCGATACAACGTTGATAGCAAAAATTACTAATAGCAGTTTGACTCCGTGCAGTCGCTACTGTGAACGTGACGAGTATCTCGTTGATAATTATTAGTGCGATGTGAAACAAACCTAGAGATTGATTAAGAAAGTGATCGTATTCTCGTTTGAGCCACCAAAAATGGCGCACACTCATACAACGCAGTGTAAATTAGATCATTACTTTAAATTAGAGAAAAAGTATATGGACATGAAAAGGTTAGTGATGGAAAAGACTGAAGAATTGAAGCGCAGAGACAAAATAATAGCACTACTTGAAAATGAAATCGACGAAAGAGATGCCACGATACGTTACCTAAAAAATGAAATCGACAAGTACAGACAAGTCGTTAAACCTCTGACCAGACAGATTATAGATGGCCATAAGAACGGCAAAGATCACGAAGAAGAATGCTTTGTAATGAAGTCGCCTGGACTAGAAAATACTAGAATACTGCCTTTAGGTGAACAGAGGTTGAAACGTACGGCTATATCAGCGGAGCCATTGTCGTCGCTAAGTCAAGAGCACGATATGAAATTGGCGAAGATACCGAAGAGTCATAAGTAAGTAGGACAAGTTTGACATCATTGTTTTTTTATTTGTGTCCAAGACCAAAACTTTACTTTTCACATAATGAAATAATTAATGGGAATATTAGTCCCTGAAAATAAATAAAAATAAACATAATATAGGTAATAAATTCAAAATACAAACCTTTTAAACTTATACACTAATACCTACTAAGATTAAATGTGGTATAGATTTATCTCTAATGGTATTTGCATGAACAAATTGGTTAATCCAAAATGTTACAATGTAATTCATGATACTAGTGTTCTATAAAGATACCGATAAGGTTTCTATGTTTTTTTATATGACAATTAGATGATAGCATAACACATTATTTATAGAATCGGGAACCTTCTAATCAGGGTACTAGTTCATTCAAAGTAACAATCATACTAGATATTTCTTTTCTAAAATCAAGAAAATTTATACGAAAGCTTAGACTGAGACATACATAAATAAGAGTGCATTTATGTTTTAGCCATCTTTTACAGCAATTTGTTTTATGCTGCTAGCGTACATCAACCAGTTTGTAATTACTAAATGTGTATAAACATGTACATTTATACTAGATACTATAGACAGATTACGAGAATTGTTGTTATCAGCAGTCCCTAGATTAGCACCTGAATCGTTTAAGTCAGTAGAACTAGTTTTACTATGATTGACTCCTGTATTCTTTCTATCTTAACCGTGGGTTTTCACTGCCGAAAACATTGACATAAAACATATAGTCATCTCAGTTTTTTCAGCAAAAAGGCATACTTCTATAATACTGCGTTTGGACCAGTCACCTTGAGGGATGAGATGATTTGTAGCCAGAATTTCTTTAATTTTTTATTTTATTAGAACTTACATATTATTTATAGTTTAATAATTCTAAAACCAGAAATAACAGCATTATACACTTAAACGCATTATTATTTCCACGCTTAGTGGTACCAAAAGGAAAAATAAGGGACGGGGTGATATTTATTGACACGACCTGCCTCCAACATAATCTACAGCACAGTTAAACGTTGAATCATAAGGTCAACAGTCCATAGAGTTAGTCATCGTAGGCCCTTGAGCAAAAGTACTCATAAAAATGTTCAGGTTAAGTGCATTCAGCGCTTGACCACAACCTGAGGTTTTTTTAAAGAGTGGTATAAAATAGAATACCATACCAACACTAGTGTTATCGTGATATTGATCGATTTTATCATTAGAATAATCATTTCACCTGTTCTTAACTCCTACTGGATGTAGACCTCTCACAATACCTTCACCTAGAAGACAGAAGATGGTCATGAATAAAAAGTATTCTGCTTTTTTGTCTGATGAGAGGGGTGCTGGCCTAATTCTACCACTCTTCCCCTTCATAAGAAAGGATGGGAAGGGGAGTAGGTTTTGACTGGGGGAAGGATAAATAGGAAAAGGAAATACAGTTTTTTCTGTTTGTTCCCTCTTCTGTTCATTAAAGTAGGCAAGAAATTTGCAATTCATTAGCTTATTGCAGGTGGGTATGGGTAGCGGTCACTTGGTATTGAGAGAACCCCACATCAGACGTCATCCCAAATATTGTCTCCATTCAAACACTATCCTTCCTTATCTGCAGTCGTTAACGCAACAAACGTGGATCGCCAATAACCACTTAAGTTGAAGGTTAAATAAACAGAAATGTTCTAAGATTAAGAAATAAGTAATTCATCAAAGGCTGCATTGTTAAAACAAATGCTATAAATCAGTTTTAATTTAATGAAACGTGAGTCACCGATTGTGTACAGGTGCGCTGGAAACGTCATTTATCAATCAGCTCGATTGGATTTGTTCCATGCGCTTGCTATGGCCCGGGCGAGGCCGACGTGTGTTAGCGGTTATCTGGTGCGCCTTCGAACGTACCCATTTGGTATAATTATGTTCGAACTTTATTATCTGTCCTCGCCTTTGGCAGTATCACGACGCGGAGGGTTACGCCTTTGATGCTTATTAATGACGACAGTCGACGGTTTCGTTGGTAAACGACTTACAATGTACGTAGAATTTCGGGTGTTATTCTTTTTACATTATTAAAACCGAGATATTTCGATATAATTTTTAGTCTATGGAATAGACCCCTAATTCTAATGTTTAAAAATGTGAGTTAACACTATTTTATTTTGGAAAACAGAATCCAAAAAGTGTACGGAAAACAGAAGTGACAGAATATTAACTCGTAGGCTAAAATGAGCAACATAGATACGAAATCCGCGTGTGGAAAACATGAACCAAAATGTCACCAAAAATGATCTGGCGTTAATTTTAAAGTCGTTATGAAAACGTGAAAACTTGGAAGTTATCTATGTTGATTTTTATATAATAGAACGAGATGTGCGTTTCTATGTATCTAAAACACGTATTTATACATTGGTATCTAACGCGTTTGTTAAATTTAGACTACGAAGTTTTTCCTCTGTTCTAAAACTAACAATTTATTCATAAGTAAACACGGTATCTGTAGATTTTGCTCCATTTTTTAATAGAAATATTTTTTTAAATAAAGTATTATAATTTTATGAGTGTTAACAACTATCAAACTATTTCATAGTCGTAATGTGAACAAGTGGTATTTTCAATATTATGTTCTTTATATATACGATTACATTGTGTAAAACATATTAATAAAAATATTCCCATCTTCAACAAGGTCCTTCTCGCTTATCCACATTCATACGTCCACCCACACAACCAGTCAGTATATTTGTTGGATTTCAGTTTCAGTATATAAGCAACCGTTTTTTTAACTTAAGGATCAGACACAAAATTGGATCATAAATAAATACAGGGTTCTAGAGAATCGAACAATCGATTATACTTTAAGTCCTGAATTTAACCTCTGTGATACGCAACAGTTTTACGATGATATTCATTTAATAGCGTATCATATTCAAGAGATAACGATCAAGCAGTATAAGACACATTTAGCAACAACGTTGATTGTTACGAACTGTAATTAGCAAACACATTTAACCATATACGTACTTTTTAGCGTTACAAGAATTACATACTTGTAGTGGTAACGTATATTACGTTCAATGCCATATTCTGAGTATTCTTCTTCGCTTAAGGCCACATAATATAGTCTTAACCTGATGTCACAGATAGTGCTCACATTCCATAAACTAAAGAAGTTGGCAGAGGTAAAGGTCTCTTTCATTTTATATGTCCTGGCGCACGAGGATCGTAGGTGTAGAAATAAAGATAACCTATGATGATATTGAAATTACACTTTTTTATCATCCAATTATCAATCGCTTATAAGAAGTTTTACTTAAAATTGCCTGTGATATAAAGAATTTGCCAAAGCATACATTTTAACACTCTTTTGTTAGCTTGTTATGTATGTATATAATGTTTGTTTGTATTGGAATCTTTGAACGTGATTTTCACGTATTGAAAAACGTCGGATTAGTTTTAAACGATGCACACTTGTCAATGATCGATGACAGTGCAACAATTTAAATAGATGATCCTATTATCCTTACATTTTAATTAAATTAGAAGACATGTGACATCCACCAACCCGCACTGGGCCAGCGTGGTGGATTACGGCCCCTTCCCTCTCTCGGAGAGGAGGCCTCTGCCCCTGCAGTGGGGAACATTCTAGAAAAGGCTGATTTATTGTTATTTGTTGTTATTATCCTTACCAGGATGTTCAGGATTTGTGATTTTTAAAGATTGAAAATAACGACTTTTAGGTGCAAATTTAAATAACAATAGATACTTTATATAATGATAGTTTGTCAGTTTTTATGACTATTAATTTTAACATATACGTTGTCTTGTTATCGCGTGACGTCATCTTTGCGAGATATATGAATATTATGTGAAAATTTACGTAAACACTCAAGTCTAGTTGCTTGCGTAATGACTAGTTAGTTACTAATGAGTGAGTGCTAATTCAACCATGTGCTAAGCGAAGGTGATGGATCACTGTTCGTATCCATGTTTTATTATTACATATAATAGTTTACATATTTATGTTTAGCTTTTGAAATATCTTTAGTTCCGCAGCCGAATCAAGTTTATAAGCGATTTTTAGATGCTCAGTTCGTGTCTTTAGTAATTTTTTAATTCACATAATAGGAAGTTGTAATAAATGAATTTGTACAGCTTGTACAGTTGTGTAAAAACCATACAATTAATCATTCACCAACATTTTAATATGATTTATTAAGAATGGCGGCGGTGTTAAGAAACTTTTATTGGCTTGATTGTGTTCGTTGATTCGATGAAAGGGAACGTACTGATTGACGAAATGGCTTCAATTAATAACCGAATGTCTGTCGATCTGATTGGCCAATTGAATGGCCAACAAACGAAGAATATGAATGTTTCATTATGAAGTCAAAGGATGACGTGGTCTGAGATGCTTTACTGATTCGGAAGATTATTTTAAGTTGCTTAATTAATTCCTTTGTTACTAAGGTTAGATAAGACGTGTGAGGAGTCTGATAAGGGAACTGCCGCGGGTCCTGTTCCCTTACCATTCCTTCCTGCCCTGCATAAAAAAGGCTGGCTAAGTTGTTATTGCAATAGTTGTCGATGGTTATGGGTAATGGGTATCTGGATAGTGTGCCTCCTAGTACCATAAAACAATTTTTTTATACCTTGAATACACACAGGTAATATTAAAAAGAGAAAAGATTTGATTCGTTGTTTGTTCCGTATCAACTTATAAACTACTAAACCTATTTATAATTACTTTCACCTAAAGAAAGCTCTTTTATAAGTGAGTAGCCCAGGCTTATGTTGTATTTACTAAGGGCTACCTTATCCTACTAGTAAGAGCCTTTGCACACGACGTTACTTGTGCGCGCAGACGACGCCTATTGAACACAAGACCGGCGACGCCTATTGAACACAAGACCGGCGACGCGCTATGAAATCGTTGCGCGTTATCTGTACGTTTGTGGCGATACAAGGTAACGCCACGAACGTACAGATAATGCGCAGACGTCGCGTACATCAAAAACGCGCGTCGTCTGCTCCCCACAAATAAAAGGTGTATCCGTCTTGCCTTTACGTATAGTAAAATTGCTATCAAGAACGTACATTTGATCGACGAATAAGTGGACTTACTTGATCATTAAAAATTAGGTGCAATTAATTCATCAAAGTAAAAAATGTGGAAAAAATGTAAATTTTATTTAACTTTTAAATCCAGTATTAATCGACTCCAATTAAAGGAAATTAATCACATTATTTGTATGCAATAATACATCGTTCTCAAAAGTTAAATGTCAAGGTTTTTGTATGTTAAATGGAGGCAAATGAATCAGCGTGATATTTACTGACCATCGGTACACAACGCCATTCGCAACCAACACAAAATTTTTTGTTATGCACTGATAACATCGGAATAGAAATGAAAAAGAATACGAGGAAGAGTTAAACAAATACATCACATTAGAACGATGCCACGTGGGCTCTGCGAAGTTTTACAATGTGGTTTTTACGGTATGCCAAAACAATGTTTACACGCATGTTTACAGAAAAGGGTTAAGCATGGTGTGATACCGCAGCGACAACGCAGTGCATCTCAGTATTTTTAAACTATCAAACTTCCACTCTATTGGTCTCAAAATTCAAAAACTGACACATGCATGGCGACGTTGCGACGCAATAGATCTATGGGATGTGTTGTCGCACCTTGTTTGCTCGTGTGGCACACTATCCGTAGAAATCCTAGTGCTGCGACAATGCAACGCCCGTATAGCATCGCTCTTAGTTCAACTATGCCAGAGCTAACAGTGGTAGAGCCCGCAACAACAACATCTGTTGCACGAATGGGAAGGCTCAACCGATGAAATACCACGATCTCACAGAAAACAGGCGTGAAGTAGAAGTACTCTGCGTTTCGTCTGACCAGTGAGGTGCCGGAGGCCTAATTTCAGTCCTCTTCCCCTTCCCACCCTTTCCTCATAAGGATAGGATGGGAACGGGAAGAGGATTGGACGGGAGAGGATTGGCAGGGAAAAGGAAAGAAATCCGAACCCCTTCTGCTTCTCTTTCCTTGATTTTAACGATTCTTGTGCTCACCTAATATGACATATATCACGCTTCATTTAAAGAAATACAATGTTTATAATATCAAATATAATTCTTGAATTAATTATGACTAGCTAAACTATTATTACAACCAGAAAATCAAAGAATATTATAAAGATTTGTTCGTATTTTCCTAGACAAACTGGAACTTATTTTCCCACTTTTTTATTTGTAGTCGGCAAAGTACAACCCTCGTCCATACTGTAATAGGTTTTGGCTATAGTTTTTTTACTACCGACCCTCTTCGGGCATAGATAAACTGTGTAACTTCGGAATCGATTTTAATAAAAGTATCATAGGCTATATTTCTTTAATAACTTATTATCATATAATTTTGTTGGTTTAACTATCAAAACGTTGCTTCGTCTCTTGTGACGTTACTCAATCCCAATAATGGTAGTGAATAGCTTCATCAGATTACTTGTATTGTATTTTTCTGATCACCGACTCCATCAGATAGTCCATATCGTAATTTTTATAAATATTATTTAAAACACTGATAATATGTGCACGCAGTGTGTGAAATTTCGGGGTAAACGTATTATAACTTTTAATTAAAAAAAAATCTTAACGTATTAGTCATTCCCACTTACATTTAAAAATAAAATATTTCATGAATAATTAATAAATATGCGCTCACGCCCGTAACCCAGAAGAGTAGGTAGAGATCATGGATTTCCATTTGGCGCGATCCTGGCACACCTCTCGCTTCTTTTACATTCATATATCTACGTATACATGCTAAAATATTTCATTTTACAATAAATATTATATCTTCTATTTGGTAACGAATCTGAATATGATAGTAATCAATCAATTTTGTTTTCAGATCGCGGGAACTTATCAAGGGCGCCATTTTAGACAACGACTTCATGAAGAATTTGGAGATGACGCAAATACGCGAAATAGTCGACTGTATGTATCCAGTCGAATACGCTGCAGGCAGCGTTATTATCAAAGAAGGCGACGTCGGCAGTATTGTTTATGTTATGGAAGGTAAGTCAATTTCAAATACCGAACGCGCCCTCTAGTAAAGAGTAGCGGAATTACTGGCGGTACCGGTACTCCGACTAAGTATTTTCTGTTGCTCCCTATAGATGGCGTTAAATACACAGTAAACGTTTTAATTGTTGAACAGCAGTTTTCAATATTCGTAATATGTTAGGTAAAGGTAAAATGTTAATTTTACTTTAAAAAAAAAAACAATTACGTAATTTGAATATGTACATCAGTCTTATCTTATTTTATCTTAGACGTTTATCTATTTTTTTCATTAGGTAATTGATATCATTAATTAATGAACCATTTTTCAATAATCATTTGACATATTTTGGTTTAATCTATTAGCAGTTTATTTAAAAATATTTTATCATAATATAAATTTAATAATATCGTCATCCCAATGTCCCCATTAACAAATCCATATCTAAATTAGCAACGTGTACGTTTGTACAGAGAAAGCGGGAAACCTGACTAAATTGACTCTTGCTTTTCCTACAAGTGATATCCCAATTAATGTTTTTATAGTTCAAGGTTAACTTTTAAAAGTTTTAAGGATTTTTTAAAATAAAACGCGAATGCTTAGTTATTTTATATCTGATATTAATTTTTTTTTTCATTACTAAGTATGTTTTATGAAATGTTTTCATTTGTCATTTTTGTCCAAGGTAGATTAAAAACGACATATTTTATAATCAAAATTCAAAACATAATTCCTTTAAATAGTTTAAAAAATTACAACACTTGCGTGATTCCATTACATATAGTATGCAATATTATTTAAATTTTAACACCTAGTTGGGGTTAAATGTTTAACCTAGAAAACCGTAAAACCTGAATAAGGGACAATGGGACCTGAATAAGGGACTAAACGATGCACGTTTCGAATTGATCCGACGTTTTGAAGGGGTTCAAAATCACGTTCAAAAATTTCGTTACATAGAAACATACATACACACCAAGCTAATAAAATCGTGTTAAAAACACACAAGCTACGTGGGTCATAAAGCTCCTATTTTATTTGCTGTTACCTCATTTCGTTATCTTATACGCGTTTTAAAGTTTTATATAAATTGAGGTAACAGCACAGGTCTTACGTTGTAAAATTTTATAGCCGTATCACTTTATATTCATCGTATAAAAGAGCACATCGTGTATAACCGATACATAAAAACAACGTAAATAACTCCTCTCTAACCTCGATTTCCACTAAAGTTTCATAATGCGTACGCACGTACTCGAAAGAAGGAAAAGCGGCCAAAAGCGAAACAGTTTTGTAACACTCACTACACCTTTAACCCCTCACGTTAACGTGAAGTCCATCTTATATTTTTTAACTAAAAATGTTTGGTTGCAATTCGTTACGTAATATCAATACATTTCGACATAACATTCAGTTTTGTTATAACTGCTTCCATTGAATTTCATTGCCTGTTATTTTCATTTAAATAAAAGTTATCGAAACGTACAGAACACGTACGCATGTACGTACAGCGTTGGTGTCTACTATGTCTATCAGTTGATGTCTATCCCACAAGATGGACGGACTAAGTATGAGTCATGAGTACCTTACCTATGAAAGTTTATTAAATAGGTTACAAAAGTTTATAAAATAGGTTTCAAGTTTCAACATAGCTTAAACCCTCTCATACTTGGATAATTAACTATTTAAATTTAAAAATACAAATTTATAATCCTTGATTATATTAAATTGGTATAATTACACGGGAAGCTAGATATTGAGGTTTATTGACTTAATGTTTTGTATCGATTATGTTGATTGTGCTGTGAGGTTACACGGCTAAGAACAAAAACATGCTTAAATCAGTATCGAGGTATAAATTATCCAACAGCAAGTATGTTTTTGTAATAGTTTTTTTTTACTGGAGAAAGTGGCAAACGAGCAAAGCGGGTCATCTGATGTTAAGTTACCGCTACCCATAGACATCAACAACAAGCAAATTAGTCGTAGATGCGTTGCATACCTTTAATGGTCAGAGGAGAGGGATAGGAAAAATGAACTCTTACTATCCATTCCAGCCGGGCCATTCGTGCAACTGATGTTGTTGCGGGCTCTACCACTGTTAGATAATGTAAGTTAGTGTGGTTAGATTTCAAAGAAGGCGACTTCGCTTAACTCATCTATTATGGATCAACTGTCCACTATTAGACATGGATAAAAATAACTTACTGCTTCCTGATATGCTTATTAGATCCTTAATATGACAGGGCATATCGCCGAACATGAAAAATATAAGAGCGAAAAATTATTTAAGCTAAGATTTTATATCGTCTTAAACATATATTCTACATGTTACACATAGATATAAATATCATAGTCTTCGTATATAGAAGAAGAAACAGACTGACTAATATATCAAGGCACAGCCCAAAGTAATGGATCAAGAGACTTCAACGATTTTTCTAAATTCAACCCCTAAAGGTCTTAAGTAGGGTATGACAGTTTGTAGAGATAACTAATTTAATCCAATGTAAGTTGACTTCAGATCTACATGATCAATCATATCAAATAGGATTCAGCTTACCCTGGACAACGTAGGTTAAATAAATTGCACGAAAGTTGAAACGCCGTGGCTCAGTTTGTAATGAATACGTTTAGACGATTTCTAATAAGCATAATGTCTTATATATTATTATAGTGACACTTCCGTACGTTTATTAATATCTTCATATTAGTTATTCAAGTGATCTCTGACGTATTGCGTATTCAAAATATATTCATGCAAAAAGTGACTTCTATCGACTCGGTAGAGAAAAAACACCTTATAAAAGCGACAGATACTTTCGGCCTTGACGGAAGCCGCGAGACCTTGCTACTACCAGTCACAATAGTCATCATTGGTTGTGTTTGGTTATATTGGTGTCGGAAGTGAAAGTTGCCATGGCCATTGATATCTATTGGATGTTTTATCAAATAAAAATAGTTTTTTTTTATACCAGAGGGTGGCAAACGAGCAAACGATTCACCACAGTTGCATATGCATTGCGTAAATTCAATGAACAGAGAAAGGGATAAACAGAAATAGGATATTTCCTTTTCTTATACATCTCTTGTCCTGTGAAATCCTCTTCCCCCTCCCATCATTTAAGGAAGGGGACGAGAACCATAATTACGCCTTCGGCACCTCACTCACCAGGCGAAACAATCTCACAATTCTCCGTCAGTTTATAATATACCTAGTGAAATTATGAACTAATGATTCACTATCTGACGGTGAGATTTCCATCATAATATCTCAATTTTGCGATTATATAAGACTACGCAATGTATACGAAACAGCAATGCGGTCAGCATTAGTGTTAAACTTTAGAGTAATTTGTAGTTAGATTGAGGTTAACTGGAGATTCCGCTGTAATATCTTGGCGTGTCGAAATCAATTCATTTATATCAAGAATAATTCATATGAGTGCGTGACCTGTGCTATCTGCCTTTGTGCGCTGTTCCTATTTACATAACAAATTTGAACATGTAGATATTTTGTAATTTAATACTAACTGTTTCGGGCTTCGCATTCGTTTATTTTTTCTCCGAAATTCTTGTATCTCGATTTTGTGCACACTGGAATTATGAGATAAGATATGTAGGTTTTAAATTTAAAATTCGGACTTACATTTGCATATTCACATTTACAAATCAATTTCATCGGATCAAATTCGGACCTTTATCTGTCAAATTGACATGAAAACGTTCGAATTTTATTTTTAAAAGGCTGACTTTGATGTGCATCTGTTCGAATTCCATTTGTAAAATCAATACGTAAAAGTCCAAATTTGACTTTAAAATCCTATATATTGTTACATAAGCAAGGTTTGGATATTATAGTGGTAGAAATATACATCATAGGGGTTTTCCCTCGCTCTCCGCGGACACTACAACATTCTTTAAAATCGATGACGTCACATTTGAGAAGTCACTTTTGTTTATATATACTTGTATAAACAATTTATATTAACATCCGTACTGTCTATAAACATTTCTATCGTTACTTAATCTTGTTTGTAACAATGAGTCATTTTCACTTCATTGTCCGTTGTTAAATACTCAAAGCGACGTGCAGACGACTTTTTTCGTCTCTTATCTTCCACTTGGTATACCAACATTTTAAACTGATTGATGTTACGATCGTGATAAGCAACCGGTCTCATTCGGGTTTATGGTAACGACCTTCAAGTGCAATAAAATGTAGTAAGTTGTTATAACGTTTAAAATAAAATATGAAATATGGTAATTTCTTTTATCTGATATATACTTACACCATTTTCCACTTAATCAGATTCGGATTCAAATATTATATTACTATAGATCTTTAAACGGAACGTATAATTTCATGCACGTTCTTTGTTGTGACTAAAATGTGTTTTTTATCAGTTAGTCTTATGACCCTCATAGTTGTAACTGCGTCTTAAAATTACATGAACTTTATACATGGGTCTAACAAGATATTGTAGCATATTTTATTGATAAACTTGTCTTAGGCCAGATGCCCCTTGACTTTTATTAAAAAATAAATGTATGTCTAATTAGCCTTGTGTCAAAATGGTTTAACTGCAAACAGTTATACTCATAGAAATACATTTGGAGATGTACTTTTTGCAATCTATTTCTCTTTTGCACGAGTATGAGTGGCTGGCTTTATTTATTATGTAACTATAAATTTTTAAACGAAATATTTATTAAATCTATCGTGTAGTTTAAATGGCCAGACAATCATTACGAAACTCAATTGCATTTTATAAAAAAAATGGCATTTGTTATGAAGGCAATTTTCGAGTAAGTTCCGCTAGTTAAGCGAGTGGTCCTACCGCCATTATTGGCCTTAATGTGGTCCGAGCTCGGCTTTATTGTGTGTACGTTGTCAAAGATTACAAAACGTAGACGTTTTATGATAGGTAATCACAATCACAATATGTAGAACAATTTTTCGTAAAGTATAGTTGAAATAAGCTGACTATTGTGATAATGAATTAAAGATCGCCATAATTAACTTCTTGTAGTCCTTATTGAAAAAAAAAATGGTATATTTCCAAA
Organism: Papilio glaucus; assembly: GCA_000931545.1. Lineage (NCBI taxonomy): Eukaryota > Metazoa > Arthropoda > Insecta > Lepidoptera > Papilionidae > Papilio > Papilio glaucus. The sequence goes on along the minus strand of JWHW01025543.1, from coordinate 75,478 downwards.
AATGCCGCGAAAGTGATATATGTATGTACTTATCGTCACAATATCCGAGTCTTCGGCCTACGCCAAGCATATCTTCTGGTACTTAAATGTTACTTATGTTGAATGCAAGAAAGAAGATTCCAGTCATGTCACAACCAAGTAAAATAGTGGAAGGCTTTTCTAGGTTTACTCTGTCTAGAAGCCAATCAGTTCCTAATAAACATAAGCAGTGAATTGTTATGTGTAAATAAAAGAATAAATATGCGTTCGCGCATTGGGATAGGCAGAGATTACGGATCTCGGAACTACTCGAACGTGCTCGTTTGTTACGAGGACTCCTTATATTGCCTTTCTTTAGTATGACACTCAGCTGATCGATATAAGTTCTTCTGTTTTATGTAATTTTTAAAAAAAATGTTTAAGCATGTGTAATAAGGTCAAAAGTAAAGCGAACGTGGGTTAAGGACTCCGAGTGTATACAAAAAGCCGCATCTATACCCACTAAGACTATGGATAGTGTTCTTCTTAGCTGCTTTTATTGTCTTACGTTTTCATTTGTTCCTAATAAAATTCTATGTTGATTATTCTGTGAACACGTGTGTCATCCCCGATGTATGTATCTTGAAATATGTGCCTTATCACTTTACAGGTGCACTAACTTGTAACAAAGAAATGTCTCAATGGTGTCTTCTATGCCGTCGAACTAATATTTATATCGATTACGAACAATAATCCCGATTAATTAATATAAAGGAAAAAGCGAAACTATTTCATCAAATATAGACAAAGGGATGAAGTAATAATATATATAGTAATAAATAGTTTATTTACATAATTATTGCTATCATCAATTAAAATAAAAAAGTCACAATATATTTATATGTTTCTTTAATACTGAAAACATATTAACGTTTTAAGGAGGATTCCTTTTCCCAAGTGTTTTGTGTATTCTAGTGTAGTGAGTGGCACCTGATGAATCTGATTTCTTTTCTTCTTTATAACAACCATGTTCCACTAAGCCATTATTTATTCATACAGGCAAAATACAATGTTAACAATCGACCACCTTACAGAAAATTTATTTCAGCTCGTCTCAAACTATCTAATTTTAAAAGACTACATCAACAAAGGAAAAAACGCTTCACGTTCCGATTCCGCTCGTAAGTGTAAAAATGCTACCCGAACAAATTGAGATGATACGCAGCATAATTCAAACGTATGCAGATACAGTTATTTCTCATCCAGTCGTGTTTTGTTTGTGGATATGCATTCTGTTGCATTGACCATCCATATCGCACGATTTCTTTTAACACACGTCTGATTAAAAATGAGCTCTTGTTAATGCATGACCACATGTTGATAACGATCTTCTTAATTTGCTTGGCTTATATCTTTAGAAAACTGCATAATTCTATATTTAATGACTAGTTCTCTTATGTGATAGACCATCTATATAGAAATACTTTCTAAATGATCGTATGTTTTCACTCGAGCTATTTTTTATTGGGATTTTGATTATCTAGCTAAGGTATTATTAGAATAATTGTCTCCACATCGAATATCAATGTAAAAACTTTACATATTAGTGGGGGTTAAGCAGTTTTATTGCATAGACAGTCTTTGGTAAAATATTATTACACTTATTTTAGAAATGTACGATCTAGAATTCTTTAAGAAATATACACATGGTTATATGTTATATTATAGAATTGAAAAAGACTACATTTAAGGAAACCAGCGATACAGTTTGGGTAGATACATGCTGGAAGAGACGAGAAAGATTTTCAGATAACCGTACAAAATAATATAGAAATGCGTATTCTTTGTACTTTTAAAATTTTCGGTGAACTCATGTTTAACAGCTACTTCTATAGAACATCTAAGGAGGTAAAAATTATGTGCATTTCGTCTTAACTTTAATATCAAGAGCTTAGAATCAATTAGAAAGCAATAACGTGATATTTATTTCTCATTGTAGTCCATATCAGACAATGCCCGCATGTCGACTATTTTAGCTTCATTGTTCAATTATGCGAAGTTGGAACGAATGGCGGTAATGCGAGTAAATACCTACAAACTAGTTTACGTTTACGTTTGGATTAGATAAACAAGATATCATTGCTGACTCGATTATTGTAGTCTATCTTTTAAAAGGACTCATTCATATAGAAATAATGCAGTCATCTAGCAAACAATAATATTAATAATGGAATCTACTTCAATTAACTTCATCCACGTGGTAGTCTTCGAGAATTATGTCACTTTCGCTTATCACGTACACACTACACACATACATAGATAGCTTTTAGGAATAAGACCGCCAATTGCTCAGCACTCTTCCCCGTTCTTAAATATTCTCTTTTTTTTCATTATTATGTGTATTGTGGTGTTTTTAAAGTATAAATAAACATTGGTGAAATATGACCATGGGTGGTAGTAGGGAAGCGCTGTCTCAGTGCAGAGATCCCGAAGCCCTTTCCCGTCCCGATAGACGATGGGTTTACAAATTTATATGACCCTTCCCCCAATTCTTCGAGTATCAGGGCATCGTAGAAAGGGGAACATTACGGTCGTAATGCAGATTAGAAATTGTCAAAAGTCTGTGATGAGAAAGGAAAGTGTGAAGGTAAATTTCGTACCGTGAAATCGAAATGTCTAGCGTCGGGTAAGTGATGTCCTAACACCGAATAACATTTGCGGTGGCTCGATCTTTATCTCATACATCGCTAAGAAGACACAATGGCCCCTGTGAAAGTAAAACCACACAATCTTACGAGCCTTGACCGCGGTGCCATTTCGTGGCGAATGAAATCTGTCTGAAGGTTAGTTAGTACAGAATACGGATAACGGATTAGTGTTGTTCTATAATGTCTTGTTTAAACAAGACCTTTGTAAGGTTACTTCTTTATAAGTATACAATTAATAAATACATACTTAAATTTAACTACATTGAAAGATCACAGATATTTAATATACCCTTAACTTAGCATTGCCATAAAATGAAAATAGTAAATGCATTAGGCTATTCAAAGGGTACATGGTTTTCGGTATTTGTTTTGGACTCTCCACAATACCACAAAATTGTATGAGGACCGCTCCACAGTTCTAGTATTTATCGTGAACAAAGGTAATTTCTGTAACAGGGGAAAGGAAGGGGTGAGGTCTGGCAGCATCATCAGCAGAAACGCAGTATAAACATGTACGTCTACGCCGGTATCATGTGATGGCGCGATACCTTACGGTCAAGGTTTTTTTTTAATCTTCATGATAAAGCCGTAATAATAAAGTCAGCTATCAGTCAAAGTTTTAGTACGTTTTCCCACTGCAGGGATAAAGGGTTCCTCTCCAAGAGAGAGAAGGGGCCGTAAACCGATTCTTTGTGATGTTTTCATTCGCCGGTTTTGGAACAGTGGTGATGAAATAAATACCACAAACTAAAACTCCTGCCTGCGTTTGAACCCGCGACCTACATTTCGTAAGTCGCGGCCTATACCACTGGCCACCACTGCTCTCAACTGATAAAGCTATAACTGTAGTTTAAACAATCTAGTTCTAATCGATTTATGACTCTCGAAATTAAATATTTAGTTGGTGTCTTTAGCCGCTCCATTGGATTGTATAAGCAGTTCTACAATTTCCCTAACCGATGTCACCGCGAACTATCGATTATAACTTTCGATTCCATTTTCTGTCACTTTCCATCTTAACCGAATTGTGTTGTTATCTAACTTCCGAAGTGCAGAGTGTCAGCAGTCGTGAATATTATTTGAATTCTGTTCAATTTTTTTGAATAAATTATAATAAAAATTGATGACCTGTAAAATGGCTTCCTGATGTTGTAAATAAATTTTATGTTACGATGATAATATTAGATAGATTTAAATTAATAGCATTGTCACGTTTTATGAATTCATGCTTCACCTTATCGCATAAATATTTTTTAATCAATATTCATATAGCAAAAGTACACTTACATAATACTTAGATACACAATGTTTAGGTGAAACCGTGATAAACTTTAGCCAGCACTCAACTGTATTTTATTAGGTTTAAATTTTAGTCTTCTTTCTCCTAGATCGCAAGATCTAATGGCTGGTGGAAGGAATTCTGGATCAATGATTGAAACAGAAATCGCCGGAATTAAGTGTTATATAGCTTCTTTTTGTTTTATGGATGTTTTAAAAGGTGTTACAGCACACACACAACACAGTATCAAACCAGGCCAGCCCGGGGACCATTATAATGGTTTCCGTATATTGACGGTCCGTCCTCCGGTGAAAAAAACGGACGTCTACAAGGGAGGTTTAAGTTAAAATTCCTTTTCATGTCGAGTATCGTAATCCCGTGTATAATTATAATAAAAAGCTGGGAGCATTTTATTTTACACATATTTTTATGCCATGATTGTTTCTCTGAAACTCACAATGTGGCAGGCTATTCTTCTATAAAATTACTATAACTGACTGTTATTTGAGATGAATTACTGCTTTCAAATTTCATAATTTTACACCATTCATCCAAACAAATAGAAATATAAGTATATTCCGTGTAATTTGATTCTATCAATTGACACTACATGCGTGCGAAAACGTTAACGCCTACGTTAAAGGAAATTTAATAGAAGGCCAGCTACCGTTCGACAGCCCACGCCTATTTGTCCACTGTGATATCGGTAGATCAACAACATTCGCGTCTTGTGATCTGTGTCTGAGAACTTAATGCGCTCCGGTTCCCCACATCCTTTTGCATCCAAGCGAGGTAGACGCAATCGCCCTCACGCTAATTGCAATAACGCCCACTTACGTTGACTGGTATTAAGAACATATTCATTTCTTTTACGTCTAACATAAATATTTGCTTTTCCTAATATTATAAAGAGAATGTAATTGTTTGTTTTGTTACGCTTGAACCCTTTAACGATTCAACAGATAACATGAAATATTGAACACACATTGTCACGAGTAGAGAAAAGAAGATAGGATACGTTTTATCCCAAAAAAACATTCCGACGGATAGAAAAATACCTAGGGATAGATAAATATAATCGGTCGCCATGGTAATCTATGTTATATGACAATAAACCTTTTTATCATTTGTTACAGACATATCGTACATGACCATAGTAGCCGATTACAGCTTAGTATTTTACATTCACCTGTAGCCAAGCATTAATTGTACGCTAGATAAAATTACAAAAAATTCTAACGCGGAAAATAATAAACGAATGCGTGCAAAGCGTCGGGTCACATGTAGTACATTTATAAAAACACCTTTTAGCCTCGACTTAATTTATAGAAAATGGTTCCTTATAAACATATGAAATTTAATATAGTGGAATTAAAATTTTAAGACCTGTCTTCTATCTATAACAAGGTAATACGTTTTTATCGGTTCTGAATAGACTCAATATGCTTTAGATGAATTTATTACTCCAAACACTGTCGTAATTAATAGCTGATCATTGTTAAGTTTATTGTAAACGTAATTATCAAAGCAATGAGCTCATTTTAGTTATAAATATTTCCTAAAAAAACATGCCTTACTGGTCCCTGACCAGCAGATTCTTTTCTTTTGGACGGAAAATTTGCTTTCTTTAGATTGTAAGGCGACAATTTCTTTACCTAACGAAACGTGATCGGGTCGTATAAATTTTTTTAACAGTTATACCAGCTTTGTATTTTTATATATGCCATTAATTTTAATCTGTAATTATACTCCATATTTAATGAATGTATATTTTTATTTCGTTTCTTTATAATTTCCAGAAATCGTGTCATTTATTTATGAAATATGTAAGTTTTTACCGGGATAATCATGTCGTTTGGCAAAATATAAAGTTCGTTAAACTATTTAGGGTTCGTTGACGCGATATAATCCGCGGATTATTTTTGCACAAGCCATTTAGCGGCTGCAAGTTTTATATTAAGATTCATAAAAGTTGCATATGTACGAAACTGTTAAAATTACAGATTAAAATATTTGCGGCACTTCAATCCATATTTGTTAAAGGTCCGTTTGATACAGCTACTTGATATATACATAGTGGAGTCGAAAGAAATATACCGTCACAAAAAGTATGTCTATATGAACAAATCTTTATTAAAAAAAATTGTCTTATTTTGTTTCAGTGCTCTTTCTAGTCCGCAACCCATTAATTTTTTATTAAATTAAGAATATCGTTATTAACCGCTGAACCCCAACCCCACCTGATATTAAATAGCGATGATCGAAGCATGGCATGCTCAAATTTATCATTCGCCCGTTCACTGTACTCTTGAAGGTATTAAATTATATATGCGTGATACAATACTTTTGTATATAAAAGTGCATGAATTGTCTACTACTTAACAAGGACAATTCATGTTTCAGTTTGAAATTTGTTCGTTTTTCTATTGGCTTTGCAGGGATTTACGAAATGCTACACATATTTATCGGCCATTAAATTGTGGACAAGCTGACAACCGTCCCGAGTAACCGCTGTCCGCGCATCATCGACTCCGTGACTCCTCTAAGCTTCTCTATTTATTTTATCGTTATTTATCATTGGCTACTCACTTCATTTCTCCTTTCAATTGTTTTTGTTAATGGCAGAAGGTGGCAAACGAGCAAGCGGTTCACCAGATGTTAAATAACCACAACCCGTAGGCAACCGCAACAAGCAAATGAGTTTCCTACTTTTAATTTTAAAAAAAGGATGGAAAAAAGGAAAATAAAAAGGATGAGAAGGGAACACAGCAGTTACACCGGCACCTCACTCATCAAACGATTCATCAGAACATAATTAATTTCATTAAATTAACTAAGGTATTTATTGCGCATACATCACAAGGCTTAAGAACAAAATTTAAATTTACCAATCTAGTGGAAGGTAAGAGCTAACCATTTATTTACCGATGGCGATTATGGCCTATCCGTAATTTCATTTTTAGGTAGGGTAATTGATTTTCTTGGTCCTGTCACTTATTACTACAAAATATCATTGAAAAACACTACAAAATAAAGTCAACTATAACGAATATAATGTATGATGATGATCAGTATACGTTTTTAAAAATCTTATGCACAAAAAATATATTGTAATAATTCTTGAATTTTTTTCGATACCAAAGTAAAACAAATGGATTAATTGTTTTAATTTTTTTATTAATTTACATACTGATAACATATACTAAATATACAGAAATGTTACTAAAGTAAAAGTTAATAATAAGAAAAGAGAAATTATTAAATAATATTTAACTCAAAAGCAATAATATCAATACAATACAATCTACATAGTCTCCAACAATATCGAACATATTCTTAGGCTTAGCCCTTCGTCGATGTTATACAAGTCAATATTTGTCATCCCAATAGCACTTTTAGAGACAGGGCATAACGTGTTTATTATGATCAAAACTTAGAGCTTTTATTATTCAGTCAGGTATCAATTTACCTCTCTGTCTAAACGTAGTTGTGTCTTGCTTGCGCTTACGAGTGCATGCGCAGCGCAGGAGTCGATTCGATCGAATTCAGTCAGTTAGCGGGGTGCCGTCGAAGTGATTTGACGTTATATTGCGGTCGCTTTTCGAATTCAAAATAATCGCGATCAATAACACCGTGAGAGAAACAATGATTTGTGTAACTTCAAGTTTTTGTTTTCTACGCGAATAAATTCTTAAATGTGTATAGAACATGGTTTATAAAGGTGCAGTGATAATACAATGTTTTTTTTCTGTGTTAGCAGCTGTTCTCTTCACAAAGATCTCGAAGGATATGTGTTCTCCTAGTGAAATGTGTCTAAATATTTTATTTGTTTCTTTCTGTATATAGCTTGATTATGATATTTTCTTCGATATATAATTTTGCAAGGATTTGTTTACTTAAATACGGTAGCATTTAAATTTAAGTATAACTATCGAATTAACATCTTCGCGTGTCATTTACGTTCGAAATGAGTAGCAAAGTTGAAGGCTTTTAAACGGAAGGTCGTATTGCAAATAACACGTATTTGCGTGCATCGTCCGCGTCTGTGAAAGTATTTTGGAGACGCGTCTTCACTTTGAAGATATTTTAGCATATTAATGTCCAAGTCGAGAGAGAGAGAACTTTCTACGTCTGTAGACGGACGGACAGACATGACATCAGTGCCTTGTTTTGATTTGAGTTGCAATGATGCAAGCCACTCAAGTAAACTGATTTGTTTGACGTCTGACCGTTTAATGGTATCGTGTCAGGAACAAATCTGAGCGAAGCCCTGATTGTTATCATATCAACTTTCAAGCGAATTTCGACTTTATTTACTTTAAAGATATAAATCAAGCAAGTCAGTATCGACTTACAAAATCAATATCATTCATTGTTGCATGCATGATTGATACATCTTTGCAAATCAAATATTAGAAAGTTGCGCCGTGTTTTATCATTTCAATGCCAACTATGTAGGGACATACAATACGTTACTCAATATTATGATGCGCGGCGAACAATTTACTGTTATTATGATTTTATCGTGAAGTAACTATTTAGAATAATAATCCTCATGAACCATAGGAAAGCAGCGAGCTAAATAATGCACCTATTGTCATACCAACAATAGGAATAGTTTCGAAATTATCAAAGGAAGCAAATATAAACAAGATGAATGGAACCATTTGCTTATTTATCTTCGTGCTTTATTGTTCATTTCTTCTTAGCACTCATTCCATTCTTATACATGTAATGAATATTTCTGTACTAGATATGTTTATGTAGGCTAAAATCGAGTGCGATATATATCCATATACAAACATTCATTAAAATAGATTTAACACTAATAATCCCATTTCATTAGGATCCAAACCGGGTAAGTAAGCAAATACGGATTGCATCTGCCATAACACTATTTTTAATATAAAATCTTCATAGGCATATGTGATTAAATCTGAAAAATCTAGACATATGTTTATAAGTTTGTGTAAAAGTTACAAAAAATACCACTTATTTAAAAAACGGGTATAATCTCAGGGAAAAATCGACGCGTTTTCAAATTAATCATTTAAATTGTTTGCATGATCGTATATAATTATAATTACAGGGTTTGGGCTTAAAGTGGATTGTAAACTGAAAAATATGTATCTTAGGAACTACTCGTCTCATATATGTATGTTTCGATAGCATGGCTTAATGCCAGTGCAGTGGGAGATGCATGCACTTATATTCTTACATTCTTCTCTTTTTCTGAATACATACTTTCTTCTTTAAGTAATGTAATTTGCATTCTATTGTCTTCGTCGTTTGAATAGAAGAATGCAAAAGTACTGTCTGCGCGAGCGCCTGACATACCGTTACACATCGAAATAAATACGTTGCGCTATTTATGTTTACCACTAATAATAGTTCCATGAATAAAATTATGAACAACTCATCGTTTGTCGTGAATCAATACCATGCGGCGTTTCATACGTGATGGAATTAAAGTATTGTTATTTTGTTGTTAGACCTCGTAACCTAGTGGTTAGGAACCTTGCTGTTAAATCACGGGTCCTTGGTTCGGATAAGACAGTTATGTGATTTAAAAGACACAATCAGATTGCTAACACTGTTTACACCGTTCGGGTCAAAAGCACTTCGTCCGCATCAAATTATTATTTAATAATGTATATGTATTAAGTAGCGAAAATATAAATGTTAACTTAGTGGTTTCTATTTTCCATACATCACTTTTCACCCCTTAAATAAATATTTTTTTTTGCCAATCCAATCCTCGCGTATATATGAAAAGATCCCGCTCGGACGCGAAGACGGCGCGTCAACAGAGGAAGCGTCGGCCTATCCGCTCGGTAGCCCCGGCAATAATAGGGCTACAATCGTCCCTTGTGGTCCTACACCGCTCCCTAGAGTCGCGCGCAAGCTCAGTGCAGGGGGCACCGGTGCGTTCCACTGGATACCGGAGCCCCCGACCATCGTACTCGAGGATGGCCACATAACCCGGTCTTGCCACCAGAAGCTAGTATATTATTAGTTATGTTGTTTAAAATTTCCCACCGAAACCAAAAAAAGGTCAGTAAACAGATTTATACCTGTGTAAGCACTTAATGTGTCATGGTCGAATTTAAATTATGTTATTGAAATTTAATCGGTGTACGACTTGATTCAAAATTGGTGTGCTTAAGGCTACTTCAATATTGGCCAGGTATGTTAAAGGATTAGAGTAAGGGTTATTAGGCTACCATTAGACGCACACATTCTATTCGTGTACATTGAAGTGAGTTTTTGAATTTATTGAATGCTGTTGCAAGATAAGACGTTAAATATATGGTACCAACATGGTCATTTTTAAGTGAATCAATAAATCACTGAATCACAATCATATTTCTTAGTGTCTTAAGACACAGTAGTTATTTTGTTCATCTTATGCCAGTACTTAGGTGACAAACTTTAAAGATTTGTATGATAGAAACAATATTTAAAGCAGAAGCATTTGATATGAATTGTGTTTTGCTCACTATTGTTTACTGATGTTTCACAATAATTTCTAGAGTGTACCTATATGTACACTACACAAAAAGTGAAGCGTTGATCTAATTATGTTTGCATATAACACGTGTTATATTCACACGGATTGGAACAAATTGCCGGCATCAGTGTTTCCGTCCAACTATGACGTGTGTTCACTCTTCTCTTGAAGGTACCCCGCAAAAGAAGAGTGAATAGGCTGTTACTTTAAACTAGTGTACCATATATCGACCACATCGCCACTTAACATCAATTGGTATGGGGGTTAAGCGCTAGTTTATTCAATATAAGAAAATTGGTACTTTAATGAAAGGGGTTAAGAAAATCAATAAACAGTTCTCATGTTCTCGAGGAATGCATATTTATTTTTTAAATAACATAGCAAAAGAATTTTGCATGTGTCAGAGATCGGAGACAAAGGCTTTAAATAGATTAACTTCGATTGTTTTAACTTCCGTGGTTTTTATTAATATTAGGTAAATATCGGGAGCTCGAAAAGGCTAATCCTGGTAAGAATCGCGTTTCTTACAAACCTTATGTTTTAAATTGAATGAATATAAAAATGAATAATGAAATTAGTGTCGATTTCTCATATTCCTGGATAACATTCTCACATGTCATCGTTGGCCAGTCGACTGGGTATGTGGACCGATGAACTTGTTTCAACCCAGACGGGTTGTCTATGGTCTATCGATGTCTAGAAATCGTTTTCCACTGCTTCTATCATGTGTCTAGTTAATTATCAACTCATTTACACTTATCTCACTTAGATTTTTTAATTATGTTAACATTGGACCTCTGACTCGTAGATTTCGACTGTTGTGTGATAATTTAATATTTTTCAACTATCGTAAATGTTAATCTTGTCGATATTCGCAATAGGTTGTCTCCCTGTCACATTTGGGTCATCCTAAACTATCTGTAAAGCGAAAAGTTTCAAAGAAAAGGTTTCAAATTAGTGAATTTAAAAAATTTACCCAGTAATTAGAACTTACTTTTCAACTTATTTATACATGTAGGACTTATTAATTTTAATTTAACTAAAATTTGGTATAGTCTTTTAATATTTTGATATGTATGTAATGTATTATGAAAGTCGATGTTATATTGTCCTTTTATACTAGAGATTTAGAAAAACTCGAAACTTACTTAATTTTAAAATATTGTATTGCTGAGGCAGTCTTTAACACTTATCTGCATAAGGTAAGAGGTATTTTCGGTGTGTGTTAGCTTCAAAGGTCATGGAAGCCATGTATAGGATGTTTAATTGTTATCATCAATCAACCTGACTTCGTGTGTGGTCTAGCGCGCTGTATGTGGATATTGTTATTTGAAGAAGAGTAGTTATTTTATAATTCAGAGGCTAATAACAGATGTTTATTCGTTTTAACCGTCGTTAACCTGTATACGAAAATGAAAACGGAAATATGCTTTTCAATACGTCTTATATTATAAAGCGTATACTAGGTTAACAAACATTTAATTTTTTTCTTTTTATCAACATAGAATCAGAGGCGACCGCTGTCTGTATAGACATAAATACTTATTGTGTATTTATTTTAATTATGGCATGTGTAATGAAAACTTTAGATTTAGTATTTTAACTAACGGATATAAGACTTGGTGGCAGTGGAAACAATTTGTAATATATTACACATTTCATTATTTGATTTATTTTAAGAGTCCCCTTAACTGACCAGTACGTAGATCTAATTATTTGAGAATGACGTGCGTCGCTGGGTCATGGCTAGCATTTGTTTTTTTCTTTAAACGTTAGTGTTCTAGGTTGAATGGTTGTAAAAGAATGAAAACAAAGAACAAAATGAATGTGTCTATTGTT
>JWHW01025543.1:22430-48243 GCA_000931545.1 Papilio glaucus | reverse complement strand
CAGTTTGACACGTATTTATTTTCACTGCCACCGTTGTGCAAATACGTCAATGAGATGGCAAATATTCATAGTAGGTAGGAAATGGATAGAAAATCAGTTTTTCTGTCGTTCATACTAAAGCTTAGTAATTAATAACAAAATATTCATTAATGGTAACTTAATTTCAATTTTCGTAAACCATTGTCTTAATATATTTAACAATAGATCTCATGTAAATCCTAAGCTATACTTATACCAAAGTGTAATTAAAAGCCCTTATTGATTGGTAACTTGCGTGACCTGAATGTTGTTCGTTAACGATAAGAGAAATAACACACCTATTCGATCCTATTAGCATTGTTTTAACTACTTCAAAGTAATATCAACATCTAATGAATTCACGGGTAAAAGGTTCGATCAAAATCATCGATTAAAATTTACATAGCTTGGCACTAGCGTTATATATCTTAAAACTTAATCTTGGCAAATCCAAGGGGCTTTCTTACGAATAAAAACCTGCTCACACAGGATTGTATACATTAATGGCTGTCGTTAAAATAATTAGTAGGTACCGAATCGGAAAAGTTAAGAAGATATTGAAGTTTTTGTATGTACATAAGACAATTTTTCAATCAATATTAATGACCGTATTACAAGAACAACTAATGATACATATCGTAAAACAAATCGTGAAAATCAATACGCTTTTATTTGCGATTCGACGCGCGTGTCTGACGGTTATAACTTTTTCTTACAACACAGTCACGACTTGTAAATTTCTGTCCATAGTAAGTTTTTCTTAAACCAATACACATACAGGTTTGCAAATCATCTATACGTTTCACGTTGGCACGATCCTGACACTCCACCCTCTGTTTATCATGCATTTAAACATACGTTCGTCGTTAATATATTTGATGTAAATTTTTCTAGAACGACCCAAACCAACACGTCCACTCGTTTCATCTCCATACTGTACACGATCGATGTAAACACATCACATCGATCATAAGTACATCGATCATTTAAAACAAGATATCAGCTTTATAGCTTGAACTTATAATATTATAAATGTATAATAGATAAATTATACCACACTGAGCAAAGTGAAAAAAACTCTTTGATGTTTCGATTTAAAATTGCTTTGTTTACGAGTGAGGTCAGTACCCTCGCGCGGGCCCGACAATTTGTTTTGACGAGTTAATTCAACGCACCTCAATAATTATTTTAACACATGGTAATCTTTTCAACGCCATTTGGCTTACGAGCATTTATGTACTGACATCCTGTAGCTTTAAACCAGTAAAATGACACGGATATTGGAAGTTGGTAAATTAAAAAAAATGACTGCATCAAAAAATGATTATGCAAGTGAAATTTATTTCCCTTTAAACAGCGGATATCCGAGTGTTGTACCAGAGTGTTACTTAATTTCTAGCATGCTTGTGCTTAATTTATATTTCAACCACTCCTACTGCACTTGTAACATATTTATATGTATATAGCTTGATAGAAGGGGTATGTAATTATTTCTGTTTTCTCACTTGCATGAACCATGATTTTATACTCTCTTAAATCTTTCAAGCTATTACACTACTTAGTTCAAATCATAGTCAACTTGTACTTCAAATGCTATTTACCAGATACCAATGTAGTAGTAAGTATTGTGAAGAACAGAAATAGAAATATTTTAATGTTATACGTTTTTTTCTTAAAGCGTATCTAACAAACAAACAAGCAAATAAACAAACTCACATTCGCATTTATAATATTAGTTAGGATTGTAGAGTTTCGTATAATATAGTATTTTTTAAGTGTTCAACTGACTAAAAAAACTTAGGTAGTCAAGGAGGAGGTAAAAGACAGAGAGTATATACCATAAGGCTATTTAGTCGAAGGATGTTTCATTCTTCTAAAGTTGTATGTGAGAGTTATGTATATTAGGGTAATAATCTTGATAGCTATATGAAATCATTTATTATCATTTGCTTTCTTGTCGAGTTCATGGCGTCGCGAGGTCGCCGGATGACAATGAGGATGATGACCTCGGACACTTATGTAGATGCGACCGGGCTAAGTTATATCCTTCTGGTTTCATCTGTAGAGAACGGTCGACATAACCCGTGGGTTAATCGCCCTTATATTAAAAGTTATTATTCACTTCCCGACTACATGCCTATTACATTGATAACATTTAATAAACGTGTGATTTCTGAGTGATGTGGTAATTGACCTTGTTTTTAAAATTATTACATATTCAATGTTTTTTTTATTCCGGAAAGTTATGTTATTATAAACTTTTAAGTATTTTTCCTCTAGTATTTCATGTTTTTACAATAAATGTAAAAGACTTGAAATCAAATAAACAAAATTAAATAAAACCGCTTCGAGATATATTCTCAAATAATTATTTACTCTATAGAAATAAAAAGAACAACTGTCCTCTAAAATTTAGATGGGTATTTAGGAATTCGGTAAAATGCGAATAGGTATTCGCATTTTACCGAATACCTATCCCGGTTAACGTAATAGATGTGAGCACATAAGTTTTCTTTTGTTATTCTATTCTGTTCATATATTACATAATGTATTCACTTGTTTATGTACGCAATGAGTGCTATTTGAACCTATCTACCGTAATACTGTAACTCTAGACTTTATTGTGAAAGGTATCAAGTTGCGTCTCATAAAATGATAAGGAGCCCGTAGTAAAACTGACGCTGCGGTGGTCCGAAGTACGAGTTCCCACTAATGTGGGCTTCATCAAGAGTTATGTTACAGTAACGATTTTTATGATCAAACAAAAAATGCTCAGTTAAACAATAGCGCGCAACATGACGCCTTTGTTGACACACATTCATGAGAACTAAAATATATTTGGGTTTGAGAACCTAATTACCAACCGAGTTAAAAGGAAGACAACTTCAGTTGTCCGTTTTTTAATGTGGTATTTATGTTTGCCACTATATGTAATAGTCCCACCATCCCTACTAATATTATAAATGCGAAAGTTATTCTTACTGCGAAAAAAGGGTTGGCCTTAAAATTTTAAATACTGCCCAATATCACTATTCCACGCGGACGAAGTCGTGGGCACTGCTAGTAGGGAATATTCAAGATTAATAATTTCCTTCTAAAAGACTTAAAAAGTGTTTGACAAGCCACACGTGGGACGCTAAGTTGGTGGGGCCATGGATGAAACTGGGTTAACTACTGTTGTAGCCATGGCCATGGAAGACCATGGCTCATAGCTATAAAGAATGTCAAGTTGGTGAGACCGTTTAAGCATTACCAGACAAACTATGATGATTCTAAATAACATGATCAATCTGTTCTGTCTGAATAACTCTGTTGTAAATAATAATAATAAAGCTATGCTCTGATTTCAAAGGCTTTTATTTTTTCTTAGCTGAAACAAAGCCTTTACGAAATTCAATCGCGGTAGAGTTGCTCAAGCGACTCGTGCGCAACTTTGCGAAATAGTTGTCGCATTCGTTTGGTTCGTGACATTAGTGTTTGCGGGCCTTTCACTCCGACCGATGTGTCACGAAGGACGTGATATCCTTTATCAAACTGCAACCGGCTCTCTGAAAACTGGCGCTGCGCTTCCATTGAATGTTTATGACATCACGTACTGAGCTTTAGTAATTTGAATTTACTTTGTAAGACAAAAAAACTAAAATGTAATAAACACGTTTATGAAATTTGTTGATAAAAATGGGCATTCAATTATGAAAGAAATCCTGTGAAGTAGGTAAACTCAGTGTCGTATTTTTTATACATAACCTTATATAACCATAGATATTACGCGTCATCAATAGTTCGACCCGGTGTCCCAATGCATGCCTAAACAAAACCGACTTTCATGTTTCATTTCACGTCCTGGTTCATGTTTTCTTTTTTTACTTGCCTATCACCATTTCTTTGCGCAAACTAGACGAAAACAATATTTTATTTAACAAAGAGCCTTCATTTACAAAGCTAATATTTTAAATGATATCCCGTATAGTCCATTTTTATACTGACCCTACACCTTTCATTCCTGCCTCTTACACATCCGTTCTATATCATACAAGTCTAATCGCTGTCAGAATGCTATGTTCATATTCCGAGAGATATTTACGTTTACATCCGTTCAGCTATAATTAAACATGTTGACACAGGCAGGCTACGTTTTACAACTGCTACTTGCGTGTTATCTGACATACTTACCTAGTAATTTGATTCATTATATATAATGTGCGTGACATTTGAGATGCCAAGCACTACATACACGATGTATAAAATACCAAGTCATTACCTCAGCAAGAAATTGCACTCCTGTAGTTATAAAGTGTAGTGTTACCAGTTTGAATTATGATTGAACTAATTTACCTATGACAAAACTAATTTCGACTGGTTTTGCTATGACAAAACTAATTTAGACTGGTTTTGCTATTTAGATTTTTAACATAGAATGTGGCCAACGAGCAAGCGGTTCAGTGACCTTAATATCAGGTGAACCGCTACCCATGGGCATCTGCAGCAAAGTGATGTAGCATACACAGGAAAACGGCTATTTCTTTCATTTTCCGATAAGGATGGGAAGGGGAAGAGGAGTAAAATCGGGCCTCCGGCACATCATTCGTCTGAAGAAGCGTAGAATACTTTTACTTCACGCCTGTTTCTTTGAGGTGGTATTTTATCGGTCGAAGCGGCCCATTCCCTTAACATGATGTTGTTGCGGACTCTACCACCATTTTTTATTAGTTTTCTTTATTTGTAATGTTTAGTACCTCATTTATGTGTATGCACTCTAAATGCGCTCACGCCGTTAACCCAGAGGGGTAGCCAGGGATTATAGTTTTTCATTTGGCGCGAGCCCAGCACACCTCTCTCGCTTCTTCTACATCCATTCATCTACTCATATATGCTCGTCGGTTACGGTTACTCCCTATATCGCCCTTCCTTAGTTTGTCATTAATCTAATCGATATAAGTTCTCCTTGGACGTCCCCTGCCAACGCTGCTACTCACTTTTACAACATAAATTTGTTTCGTTCATCTCAGTTCATGCATCCTTTCAACATGCCCGAATAATAATAAAATAATCGATACTCTTAATGTTGGGGTAGTTCACCTTCAAAGCTGGAGTCCCTAAATCGATTCCCAAATATCTTTCTCCGGTGACTTTTCTTGAAAATATGTTTGATAAATTGTTCGCGTCCGACTTAGATGGGTCTGACTCCAAGTCAAGAAAAATATTTTATTGACGCTCAGCTCAGCTACGTAGCATTCTATTAGATATTAACACATTATAACTAATTTAAAAATACATCTGACAGGTATAAAAGATAGGAAGGTGTTGAAATAGTTTCACGCTGATTTAGTTTCACAAAAAATATACTCGTCGGCCGTGAAGATCGCCGTAGTAGCGTTCGCAAACGCTGTGACTAACAGATTTGCATTATTTATAGCGGAATTAAAAAATAAATTTAGAATAAAACATTTTTTAAGAGGTTTCACACGACATTATGACTAAATAAAATACGTTTATATAGTTTCCATTCGTCATTCAGTCAGACTTATACAGTGGCCTAGAATTCGTTAATACTAACACAATTTTCGGCCTTAAGCACAGACGTAATTTTGACTAAAAACATATTTAAAATATTTATGTCTCGCTATAAAAGCTCTTATTTAACGGGGTGGGTTAAACAAAGAAAAGATAACTAATTGGATCCTGAAGGATGAGATTTGTCATATATCGGGATCTTTTAGACACGAGTGATTCTTAAAAATACCACACAAGTTGTTTTTAGTAAGGTATTATTAATTAACTAGGCTAATTCCTTTAAGTTCTAATCTGCAAGGTAGGCTTGCATTTATGTTGCGTATAATAATTCTTCATGTTCCTATTATTTTATTTTATTCGAATACATCAAACTATTATCAATAAGTTTTAAATGCTACTAAATGACATTCTCACTCCAACCGTACTTGAGCGATCAACTGACCTTAAATTACTGGGGATTGTTTTATTTAGACTATATCTTGATATTGCGGAAGTCTTAAAATGTTAATTATTACTAAATCAACATTCACTTTTGATTATTTAAATTTATTTTATAAATTGGCAAAGGTCAAATAAGTAAACGAATTTAATAAACCGTTCAAGAATATTAGAATTAGCTAAAAATTGTATCGAATACGCAGGTACTGACAATCAATTAAAAGCAAAGAACTGCACACATATTATTAAGAAGTACTGTATTCTCCTTAACTTTTTTATGGCCATCCCCCTGCCTGACGCCAACCCTACTCGGGAATATTATATTCTAATTCGCCACGTAAAACTATTATACATTTAAATTTATATAACAGTGAATACGAGTTAAGTTTAGATTCAGCTGATTGTACATTTATTACTGTTACTATTAAAAATAATAGCGATAGTAACATGTGTTCTGTTGTAGCATATCTGTCTAGTTTGTATTGCTATAACATAGCCTTACATTTGTAAAATTTATGACTGCCATTAAACGATATATATTTGTTCGCAGTGTTCCAATCTTCAAAAACCTGCCGGAGGACACGTTGATAAAGATATCCGATGTTCTAGAAGAGACCCACTACCAGAACGGTGATTACATCATCAGACAGGGCGCGCGAGGTGACACGTTCTTCATCATCTCTAAGGGACAGGTAAGTTTATTGGCTTTTGTGAAACATTTTTGCAGTGAAAACTTCTTCCGCGTTAGACGATATTTAGTAGAGGAAAATCTTATAGGTTTACCTGAACAAAATGCGTTAGTAACATGCTTATTTGAATTTGGAACAGTTTCTACGATTTTTCTTTCATTTTTTTTTCTTGTACTAATTTTGAAATTTATTGTTAGGACACAAATGTTTATTTTTGTTAATTATTTATTTACTATTTATTTAATTTTGAACTATTACCGCAACTTGTTATGAGTTTTCACTTCTGTCGGCAATCTGTGGTTTTTTGGCTTTATTTACACGGTAGTACAAGTTAAAATGTAGACGATCTAATTATAACAAGCAGGATATATTATATTCTAAATAAATACCATGTAAGTTCACACTTAATGAAACTCTTACAAACACTTCCAGCTATCTATACATAGCTAGCTAGTATAATATCTATACATTCTCTATCTTTCTTCAGTAAGTACGGTATGTTTGAGAGAATTTTAATGCTGACACTTATTACTCTCACAGACCTGAACATTGTTACATTCATAGCGAATTAAATGCAATAGCTGTTTTTAGTGAAATTCCAGCGCTTATTACTATACTAAATGACACGTTAGAGGAAATATGTTTATGTCGCATAATTGCTAGATTATCATGCAAGGAGTCGTTGTAAGACCATCGTTCCTATTATTCCGTGAGAAGCTTACTTTCCTGGACTGATATTTGCTTAACTATAACTTTTTGTTAGCTTAAAAAATGAATACATCGCGATAACCTAATAAGAGATGCGACTGATGCTTATGGTTTTTCTTTAAACATAAAGTACTGTTACTGTACTGGACTTAATAGTAAGGAAACTAGATCGAAGCTTTTAGCAAGTGTAACTACGATTATTCGTATACCTACATAATGTATGTTAAGTCATGGCTCTAGCGGAAGACTTGTTTTATCAGGTTTCCTATACACGTAATTATAACTGGTTGGGTTTAAGTGTTTAATGAAATTATTTAGCAGAAAGTGAAAGTTATTTCCCGCGACTTCAAAATTTGATTTCCTTATAGTACATGAATTGTGTATAATAGATTACTTTCTGTTAGTAGTATAAATCCTAATGTTTTGTTGATGACATACATGTTCTTAATTTTAATTAAAGTTTATATAAAATACATCCTTAGGATAATAGTGAATTCATACGGAATGGTAACTTATAGTGTTCTTGAAGTACTCGTTCTAAATTAAAACAAAGATAATAACAAAAATAAACGTCGATACTGCTATTAGAGACGAGAGAGAAGAAACAAAGAATATATTTTCAAAGTGATTTATTTAAATTCTTAAACGAATGTGTGTTGTACAGTGCTGAAAAAACTATTTTTAATGTCCGAGGACCCACTTATATGGCTGCAATCATTTTCGTCGACTCATGATCGCTTTGAACCAGTAATTTATTTCAATTGCGTTCCGTTTGTACTGACACGTCTGGTGTTTGCAAAGATGTTAAGCTCGAAAGTGAGCAATTTCACTTTCATCCCACGGATCAACTTTCGACGCAGACTCCGCGGCATATACCACGCATCAATGTTTTGTTAACAGAGCTCTGAGTTTTTTTTGTTGTCATTACTTTATCACTGGCGAGCATGCGATGCAATTCAATACCATCTGAACCAATACATCCTCAGATTCAAGACATAAATAAACTCACATATCATGGATAGACAATTAATCAACCGAATAAATTTTTCGTCAAATAATTTTTGTAAGAATTTTAGTTAGTGTGAGCAAATTATTTCTCTCATTCAAAAATTTTTCTTTGGTTTTATAATTCACATCAACCAACAGGAGGCGTTCGTTAGTTATAAGTATTATTTTTATAAAGTAGACTTTCGCAACCTTAAATACATCGTCGGTCCATCTTGTACATATACAAGGTGTGTTGTCGTGTACGTACGTGGCCCGCTGATATTAAATCTAATGTTAATAATAAATAATTCGTAATTTGAATACCTTGCAGGCTTCAACGCAACATCCTATTAGAGCGCTTCTATAACTCTCCTTCGAGATAAATTTATATTGCAATCAGTAATTATTTTAAGATATTCACAACTTCGCCACTTGGTTACCACTTTAATTTACCACGATAAATCATACCGCTATATTATTCTAGCGAATATACGTAATACTCGCATTTATTGTTGGGACAGTACGGTGATTGTACAACCGGTTCACCTTGGCATTTAACTCAGCTGGTAACAAAGTATCCGTACTTAGAACTGCGCTCGCCAATTCCGATTTGTTTGTTATTCAAGAAATTTCATAAACTGCCACCACTTAAGCATTGCGATTGATGACTCAATTGTATTTTTAACACAGCTTATTTTATTTTACACTACAATCAGATACTACACATACAGACACTGGATATATTGCGAACACTGATAGAAAAAATTATAACTTACTAATTTAGCATAAAAGTGGATGCGGCAGTCGTAAAAAATAGCGCGTGCTGGATGTTACATAAATGCTGGGTGGTATATAAACATTATAGAAGTTACACTTCGTAAAAAATAAAAGTGATGGAGACAGAGTAAGAGAGTGATCTAAAAAAACTACAAAATTTTCATAAAATATTCCATTTATCAATAATTTACATTATCATTTATTTAGCTTCAGCTACCCTACTACTACATCTTACAACTTTTTATTTTCATCTAACGAAATGTTTCTAACGTTACGGTTTTTGGAAATTCCCTATTCACTATCGATTCTTTTGCAAATGCTAAATCGCCACCTAAGAAGTTCAATATTAAAATTATTTTTCCATCACTATATTTGAACGGACGTGTTGTAACTGTAAGCTAAACAACTTAAACAGACTCCAGGCAAAAACTATAATTCATGACCTTAAACATTTTTTATTCTATCGAACCAGTATTATAAAAGATCGTCTTACTATAAATTCTTGTAACAATTCTTACGGTGGAACATATTTATCATGCAATATGTTAAACATATTAGTTTGTAATCAAGAATTATTTGTTATTGATTTAAGAATTTATTGCTGGTAAACTTTCTACTGTCAGTCAGTGTACTGCGAATGCATAATGTTATATGCGTGGCGCGCGTATGTGTAAACACGGCCGGCTATTCAAAACGGATCGTACGTGTGAGTAAAATTTTAAATAAGCGTTGTATGGAGGCTGTGAGGCTAAAGAGTCAGTCTATTGTGCCCACAAGGTCAAAGCACGCCCGCCGAGGGGGCCTGTGCCATTGCACGCTCTGAGGCCAGAATTTTAGTACATCCGTGTGGGAAATTGTCTACCTTGAAATGCTTTCATTACGGTTATGTTTTATTATCTGTTTTGATATGGTAATCGCGTGGTCATTGTTTATAATATTTAAATTTATTTAATAACTATGCCCGGCATCGGTCGCTTATTGCACTTAATAAATATATTCTCATATTGCTTCTAGATAATGTGGATTTGTAATTTTAAAAGAATTAGTAAAATTTGTTGAACAATTTCAGAATTAAATTCATATACATTTTTTTATAGTAGAGGTGACAAACGAGTTCACCTTATGTTATACCGTTAGTGGACAGAGCAAGGGAAAACAGAAAAAGGATTTTCCTATCCATCCGCTCCCCCGTAATTTCTCAACCCTTTCCCATCCTAAAGTTTTTAAAACGTATGGGTAGGGGAACAGGAATTTAATTTGGATAATAATCGCTATTTTGGTTTCGGCCGGCTTTATATTTAAAATATTCACATTACAATGAAGTAGTCATGTTAAATCATTTCATTGCGAGTATAAATATTTATACAACATTAAACAACTTGTTTATAATAATTTTGTCGCCGACTGTACATCACCTTAGCAACCATTGTGTTTAGAGTTAACCAGGAGTACTTACGTACGTTCTTATTGTAACATTAATTTTTCTTATAAATATAATATTAAAATCGGCTTATTGTTTTCAATAATAATTGGTATAATTAGTCAAAAACACAGGTAGTCATAAGGACTATCAACAGAATTGAAAGTTCAAAACAGACAGGAAGGTGCGACAATAGTCCAGAAATAAATAAATAATTAACAAAAAGAAGTTTTCACTTTAAAAAACCAATTCATCAATATTGCAAGTCGTTTACCCTGTTGTTAGTTATCTGGGCCACTTACATAACTTGCCTAGATTCATTTTACACTGTTGGATATTGAATATCAAACAGAGCATTGAATTGACCGTGTTTACCAATCGGTACAAGTTTTTCTTGATTAACCACATTTCTCACTTCTTTTATAAATCTAGGTGTGATGAAATTATTACTTTTTAGAATCTCAAAAGTATTAAGGTCAAGTTGTTCTCTTGCTCGGGTCCAGTAGATACTAGAATACCCTAAAAAACTATAAAAAGCAAGACAGCATTGTCTTAAAATATATATGACTGGCTTTTCTATACTTTGCGTATATTATCGGTACTACTGTGTTTTTTTATTTAACTAAGTAATATATACACTAATCATTCGAACATTCTTTTATTATATGCATACATATAATAAACATACAGCACGGTATTGGAGCAAGGAGCTGATAGTTTGCCGTTACTCTCTGATTATGACTTATTTACCATCATTGAAAACGAACTCAACAAGAGTGTACCCCGATCTAAGATGAATCATGTGAGATCCTGGTCAAATACCAGTTTACAAGTGATAAATAAATATAATAAAATATGTACATACTTTCAACACCTACTATACAGATATTGTCGTGTATGTGCAAATAAAATTTATTTGAAATTTTACGAGGAGAAATCGCAAACTTGCCAAATCATTGCGATTTCTACAATTCTTTTAATATTCGACATGTTGAAACGGAACGTATTTCTTCGTAACTGTATCAAAAAGAAAGTAAACATATAGCGTCTTTAAATGATTTGTTCAGGTGCTACTGTCGAAGGTTGCTTTTTGGTTCTTTTTACCGAGTCCGTGCGTTGAGCAATTCGGTCTATTGCCTTAGGCGACGTTATCTCATACACTTCCGTTGTTATCTCACCGATATTTATCTAAATGGTTATATTGCGTTATTATCTAAATGGTTATGTTATATTACGGGTTCTTTTTTAATATTTGAATTGGGAACGTTACTCGAGAATCCTTATTTGCTTTGGAGGAATCTTTCAATTGATTCATCTTGTAAAAAATACGGCATTGTTATACGATATATTAGGTCTTTACTCTCATATATCAGATAAAAGACGTCCAAAAACCATTGCGTGATTTGTAACTTTGGCTCGCAAATTTAAAAAAAAAATCGTGTTACAATTAATACTCGAGATTTGTTCTCTAAGATCTTATTTTCCGTGGAACTTTCTTTAAATGTAGAAATATTATATTACATTTGTTCGATAAATAAAAAAGTATTAATTAAAATAGGGAAGTTTCCATCAGATTTATCTGTCATTATCTAATGCGCGGAAGGAACAGGTGCGTTTGAGGGCTCATAACATTTCCAGTATTTACTGTATAACTTGTACAGACTTGTTCTAGTTCGAGAATGCGATCGGTATCGTCATTTCCTTGTCATTTCGTTTTTTAAACATCTTTTTTTTATCATCTTGTTACTGAAACACCTGATCCAACATGGCGTCGTGTTTTCAGATTCACACGAACGAAAATCACTCGGGTTTTCTGTCTTTGTCACTATGTTGGTTTTGTCAAAATTTTGTGCAATTATTTTTGTTTTCCTGATAATTTAAAATAATTGAACTTTATATAACCACCAATTTCAGCATGCGTATGCATAAAAAAATATTTCTTGTTTATTATCATCACAATAAGCAATTTATACGATTGTTATGAGTAAAACTCTAATTAATTTATTCATTTAAAACTGAGTAATGTAACAGAAACTACTCACTCATCACTGAACAGATTTCACTAACGCTACTTAGGCGTTAAGAATATGTTTTATGTATAAATAGTATTGAGACAATATTTTACACATTACATGTTACCTATATTTTATTATATTCTAGATATATTTACGCATAACAATATAGTAGTTTTTTTTGTATTGGAATGTAATTAAGTAAGAAAAATATGTAATGAAATGTTGATAGTTCACGTGGACTACTTCTTACGTTAGGTTTTTGCTCGGGCGGCATCTCGAGAGTTGACTTTATGGAAAGTTACTTTAATACCGATATATAGTATGCCAACTTTCCTGGTACCTTTCTACTGTTTCTATTACTCTAAAGGCTCGGAGAGAAACTTTATTTTGCATTTCTTTATCACGCATTTATTTACTAGAGATACAGGGAAAAGTATTACTGTTTTCCATACTGGTGTATTTCGTTACAGTTTAGCTCTAAAATTAATTATTCGTTTTATTTCACGGTATCAAGTATTATATGTTTAGTGTTTGTTTCGTGTCATAAATCCTCTATTACATATAACAAGAAACATTACATTAACATAAGGTTAGGGGCTGTGGATCTATATTCCATGCGGACAAAAAATGAAATTGGAAACTCAATACGCTATTGTATGTACTTCTGTGGTCAAGTTCTCGTTAAAAAATCCATTACAGGCAGATTTTGATGCACTCAGTAACTCATATAGTGTTTATGTTTTCTCAATGTCGTTTATTTCTTCAGGTCAAAGTTACACAAAAGCCGCCTAACAGCAACGATGAGAAATTCATCAGAACTCTTACGAAGGGCGATTTCTTCGGAGAGAAGGCATTGCAAGGGTAAGAAAAGTATTATTGAATTTACACTAATATTATACAGTGAAACCACTTGTTTTTGTAACGCGCAGAAATATTCGTCATTCAGAAGTAAAACAGACTGTATTTTTTATTATATCTATATACAAATATATAGATGAAATCGATATATATGTGTATAGCGGCGGATTCACTAGCGATCGGATCAATACAATTAGTGCTAAACGGGCAAAGCCGGGGCGGCTCACAAGTATTTTTGTAAATCCTTTATTATAACTGTTCTATTATTATTTCAGCGATGATCTCAGAACAGCGAATATAATTTGCGACGCGCCGGACGGCACCACGTGCCTCGTCATCGACCGCGAGACCTTCAACCAGCTGATCTCGACCCTGGACGAGATCCGCACCAAGTACAAGGACGAAGGAGAGAGCAGGCAGAGGTGCGTATTAAATATTTTTTTTTATTTAGAAGTCAAATTTATATTGAAAAAAAAAAACATGAAACCGGGAGTGGAATTGAATAGAAAGTAGGCTGATCTTCAAACGCCTGAACAAACCTTTATAAAAGCTAAGAGCCACTTCGAATGTAGAGAAAAAATCGCTTCAAAGTCGGTCCATTCGATAGTGGCTGCGATACTACAGACAGACATATAAGTTAAACTTATAAAACTGCTCTTTTTGTGTCGTGGAGATGAATGTCAATTTAGCTGATAACTGTTAAAATTATATTTATCATGACTTAAAAAAAATATCTTTTTGTGTAAAAAGTGGCTAGTAAATGACTAATGTATGAAATATTTCGTATTAAACCATACAAAGTTTCTTATTTATTAGCGTGGAATGGAATATTTCCTATTTCTTTAGCTCTTTGTATTAAACGTAAATCAAACATTAATTAAAACTCTTGGTACAGTTACATAATATTACAATTAAAAAGGGAGATAATGTTACGAAAATACATTTATTTACGATACATTTGTTGTTTGCATAATCAAAATACACTACTTATCTTTTAATTAACTAATAAAGGAAATTGTATAATTAAATCATTCACATTAGCGAAGCTGTTGCCAGGCTTAATAAAGTACAAAGATTTCCAAGAAAGGAGGTATGCTACGACCACGCAAAATTAAAATTCATAGCTAAGCTTCTAAATTATGGGCTATGTTGAGCGTTACAAATAAGATTCTCTTTTAATAAAAAGATATATTTAGTTTCGGTGATAAATGCAAATGCGATGTCTCTTTGATTTCTTTAAAACGTTTCTAAATTAAAAACACCACAACAAATCCTTTTAAATGCGTGACAATTGTTTATTGTGATGTTCCTAAATCACTATTCCGTATCACTACGTCGTCAGATATTTATTAGTGTCCCGTGTCAAGTTCACACCGTAACTAAAATGCGTTCGCCACGCACAAAAATATATTATGTTTGAAAACGACCAAAACATCATTGTAACCGTGGGTTCACGCTACCAAAAACATTAACATAAAACATATTGTCATCTCAGATTTCTTCAGAGAGAAAGATAGAGATAGCAACATGTTTTCGACAGTGTGAACCCACGGTAATACCGCCATCTTTGTTACGAAATACTAATTTAATATTTGGTCATAGTTTTTGAATCTCTTCGTCTCGCTTTAACCAGTTCTATTTCTATTTAATGCATACAATGTTGTGGATTCGTTACAACACGGTAAGTTAACAACAATTTGCATTTCTGTAATAGCAAAATTATCTTGTACTTTTCACACTTTCACTTAATTAATCAGCATCTAAATTACAATGTAAATACAGTCGAAGTATTATTCGAGGAGTAGTTATTAACTTTCATCTTTTAGCATAGAAAATTTCATTTTTAAACAAGCAAAGAGTAATAATGATAATTTTCCCGCGTTTTTGTCGCGACCGGTGTGAAGTTCGTGTTACACAATACAATGTCGATTGGCTGGTCTTAGACGACAGCATTGAGTAACGTCGATTTTAAGATGAAAAAACCAGTTGAATTAAAAAAAATACTATAAAAAAAAGAAAATTTTGCGTTATTTTAAAAATTTTTTTTTTACTATGTTGGAAAGAATTTATGTTTCAAAAATTATTAAATTGAAGTGGTTAAAAATTAAATTATCGTTCGGGTTTTTTTTTACCAAAGGATAGAATATGTTGGGTATTTTGATCTATTTATGGTCCCTTACACTTACTCTTATGGAAATTATTAGAATAAGTGAATCTGCCTACTTCTCATGTACGATTATTGTTTGAAATAGTACATATAAAAGAAACTAAAATATCAAACTTCTATGACATTGCAGGCTTAATGAAGAATTTGCCAACTTGCGCCTCTCAGATTTACGTATCATTGCTACTCTGGGAATTGGAGGCTTCGGTCGCGTCGAATTGGTCCAGATACAGGGCGATTCCAGTCGTTCCTTCGCTCTGAAGCAAATGAAGAAGGCCCAAATCGTTGAAACTAGACAGCAGCAGCACATCATGTCGGAGAAAGAGATAATGTCGGAAATGAACTGTGAATTCATCGTCAAACTCTACAAGACCTTCAAGGATCGGAAGTATTTATACATGCTCATGGAAACATGCCTCGGCGGTGAGCTCTGGACCATTCTGAGAGACAGAGGTTAGTTTGTTTCTTTATTGTTTATTTATATTTATCATAGCTGTCACAATATAATGCCTGTTCAAAAACAAACAAATTTGCATAAAAATTAAAAGAACGTTAATTTGAAACCTGGAATGATATACCTATACATACATATAATAAAAATGTAACTGATCGCTGTCTGTACATGAAAGATATTTGAGAAAAAATATTATTAGGGGCCTTCATAACCGCAATAAAACCCAAAACAATAATTATAAGAATTTTTGTCTGTTTGTCTGTGAGTTTGTTACCGCTAATCTCAGAAACGACTTACCCGATTTGGGTGCAGTTTTCACTAATGTATTGTTGTAAAACAAAGCTTCACTTAACATTTAGTGTTTGTTTTATCTCAATCGGTTTATAAATAAAAAAGTTATATCAATTCAAAGAACCGTGTCAAACATTCGTTCCATAAAAATGCAATAAAATAGAGTACTATTAAGTAGCTAAAATCATTTCGTTTAAGAAAGACATCTAGTGTATGTTACTGAAGCGTAGATGTAAACACATGACGTGAACTAAATAAAAAAACTACTAAATAAGGTTTCGACACTTCACTTCTCGCCCGCTTATGCTACATAACATATGTAACATTAAGATTTGTAAGAAACTGGAACGGAAAGGGAGCGCCATGGTCACGGGCTGTCAGACTTGCCCATGGCTCTCCCGTGCAACTGTAACGAAATATCGGGAGCTCAAAAAGGCTATTCGTGGTAAGAATCCCGTTTCTTACATACCTTAAATAAGTAAAAACCACAAAAGTTTAAAGTTATATATACATGTAACATCATTGTTTGAAATTAATCCAGACAAACATTCAATCTTATTACCCTAATTTGTATTTTAGTTTGTTGAATACATTATTTATTAAAAACTTATTAATGTTAAGACAGGCTTTATGTTCATTAATCTATATTATTAATCATTTTTATTTTTTCGATTGGACTTCAGTGTGGGTCCTTACAGAAACGTACTGAAAGCAAATATATTTTTGAAATTTATTTGTAGCATACGAACATAAATTTACCTTGAACGTGATATCATAATAACGCCAAAAAAGGAAATACAACTAAACGTGAGCACAGGACATATACGATATATTTAGTCATCGCCGAGATTCGCCTACTCAGTATAATGAAAACGCGATTATTGGTGTGGTACATATAAAGTTTTATACCTTACTTTTTAACAATATTAACAGAAATCGCAGCAGGGTGCACAAAATTACTGTGCTGCGTAAAAACAATGAGGTTATCAAAAATTGATGAGCGTTTACCCCAGTGTACATTTTTATGTGTTGTTTTTAACAGTATTTTCAGTTTTATGTTATTTTTAACAGTATTTCTTATTCGAGTGTAATAAAAACCTTAAAATTAGGGTAACTGTAACTCAGAAAATATTTTATAGTCTGAGGAACAATTTAATTATTTTATATTAACACGCGGACCTGGCAGACATGGCCTTAACCGAATGTTAAAGTATTTACGTTTCCTTTCCATGATTTTCAGGCCAATTCGACGACGCCACTACCAGGTTCTACACAGCCTGCGTAGTCGAGGCCTTCCACTATCTACATTCAAGGAATATCATATATCGGTAAGTTTGTTTTTCGTACATATGATTTTTTCTTAGATATTTTTCTATTGAAAAGTGTTGAAATTTCGCTTTTTTACTGTGATTTAAAAATCTTTATAAAATTAATCTTCATTTATATATTTACTTTTTACAATTTACAATTCATATAATATATTTATATCCTTTTCCAATTTATATATTTTTAATCGTGTCTTTTTCTTTTGTAAAGTCAGTGCTTATTAGCTCTTGACTTTGCTAAGCTAGAAATTCGTGGCATCAATCGAAATTAGCTTCTTAATCGATAGGTCGATCAATTTCATTGACCATCCGTAAAGTATCGTGTAAACACAATCAAATTGTTAATTATTAATTGTAGTTGAATTAGTGTACCATCACTAAAACCTTCCAATGACTACATTTTATATGACATTATTGACTTTTTTATGTATATTATTTATGAATATATTTTATATTTTACAGGGATCTTAAACCAGAAAATCTGTTGCTGGATTCGAAAGGCTATGTCAAACTGGTGGACTTTGGGTTCTCCAAGAAGCTACAAGCCAGTCGCAAGACCTGGACATTCTGCGGAACGCCTGAATACGTGGCGCCAGAGGTTATCATGAATAGAGGTCATGACATCAGCGCGGATTACTGGTCATTGGGTAAGATGCATATTTCATGTTTCGATAACATTTAACGTCAAATACAAAAATAACAAATAGTCTTATATAAAAAAGATAGGAAGATGAAATTATATCAATAGCAGGGTAGACCTGTTCCTGACCTGTGTAAGTCCGACAACCAAAAATATATTTTGATCATAATGATGAGATGATATATTTATAACCACTACTTTTGAACTACTGACTTTTGAAATAGTTTTAGATACAGAACGCTTAGTACGACACGCCGCGCTAGCGAACGATTACGCGATAAGCAAATCGCAACTGAACGGAAATAGTGACTTTTGGGAATAACAATATTCCGCATGAACTGGAATAAGGCGCCGTTCCAGAAACGACCGCCGAATGTAGTGAGAATGCTGATAAATACCATACGAATGTGTTTTGAGTTGAAATAAACAATAGACCGGATAAACAACTGCAAGTACTTACGCGAGAGACCTAGCGAGGATTGCTAGGTAAACTAATAGGACGTAGGCATAGGCACGAACAAATTGTATTAAAACGAACTAATAGTTACATAACTTATAGAATACAAATAGTATTCACTGAATATATCGTTTATTTCTTCACTAACGTATGATAATAAGTCCCTATGTACATATTATCGTATTAATATTATATATATTTACTGTATTCTTGGGATCGTCATTATTTTGTTTAAATTACTGCATACCCGAATCGTTCGAAAGAACATGTGAATAAGAGATAATGCGACAAAATTACGTCGTTAGCAACGAGATAGTTTTGTGCATAGATACTCTTCAACACGGATCAGATTATAATGACCGTTCATAAGCAATATTGTAACCTTCCGATAAATAATGTTTCGGATTTTGTTTACAACAAATGAATAAGAATTAATTAAGTTAAATATTTTGACTGTGGAAAGTAGTCTCACGAAGTACTAAGATGTTTATAATAATGATAAAATAGCTTCCAATTAGTTTATTGCTCGTATGCGAAGAAAATTAAAATATATATATTTTAATATTATTTTACGGAAATTGAACTATGATTTTAAAAATGGCGGATTGGGAGAATGGTTGAACTGCAAACAGGAAACTATCATTATCTCTTTGAAGTAATGAAAACTTGATTTCTGTTTTCTATAGGACGGTCGACGGTTCAGGGGAGGTTCCAAAGCGATTATATGAGTGTCTTACCTTTTATGAATTGGTGGGAAGCTCGATTTTGCTCTTATGAGGCCGGCTGGCGGCCATGTCCTGCGACTAGGAGCTCGCGATATGCGACGATAAACCGCGTCGTAAATAGTTACGAATGATCTTCGGAGATTAGCTTTGTTAAAGAGTCCACAGATTTGTTGTTCACATATTATTTTTGCATTATTCACTCACTGTACTGTAACTATAATTACTATATTCCTTTCAACATAAGAAAGGAATATAGTAATTATAGTTATTCAGGATTTTGAAGTCGCAATTAATTATCATGACGTAAACATAATATGTTGGTATTATAATGATAATTTCAAATAATGCATTGCATGTATGAGAAAATTAGCTTAAATAATTAATGCACAAAATTATTAATTCCTTTACTTTGTACAAGATTAATTGAAGTGTGTAATTATCGACGTAATTATAGAGTTTAATGCTATATCAACTATTTTAGTATACGTTTTTCATGCAACCTTGTGTTACTTAAAGCAAATTATTCATTTGATCTCTACTTTAAAGCATAATTCATGTTATTGTAAAGACTGATGCAATTATAATAGAGTGAAGCAGTATTAAATTGGAAAATACTTTGGGAGCAAATAGCTTAAACCAATAGCAGGCCCAAATAGGGATTATTTAAATTACGCGAATTATTTTTCTTCCGTATTAAGGTGGTGGTTAAAATTTAAATCTGTAAACGCACAATACTCCAGTCCATGATGTTTGTTTTAAATGTCAATCAATGATCGAAATTATATTTATTTACGTCACAGGCCTTGCCTGCTGTGAGGATCACGGGTAATTATTTGTTAGTATTATATTTTTGTTTAAAATGCTTAAGTGTTTTTATTCTTACGTTATACAGCAGTTCACTTCTCAGAAAAACAAAAAATGGTTATATTTCTTAATCATAGTTTTTTTGCACAGTCTAAAACTATAACTATTAATGCATATGAATAACTTGTATATTTTTGTTTCATTTGGTTCACAAATTAAATAATACACATATGGTAAAACCAAACTGAAATAGGTAGTTAACATCAGTACATGTAGTGTAGTAAAAGTGAACACATCATATTAAATAGTTTGGTTTTGCAAAACACTTAAAATAGAAACTTGTTGCCTGTGATTACAGTTTGTCATTTTTTAATTGGTTTGATTTTGTTGTGTTAATTATTGGCTCATAAGTTTCGAGTTTCTTTTTAATAATTTCTGATGTATAAATTGCAGAAGAAAAGAATAGTGCCATAGTACGCCAGCTAACAATTTTTTTTACGTGTACTGATTTACTATTTGCAGGTGTGCTCATGTTTGAACTCTTGACTGGTTCACCGCCGTTTACGGGTGCTGACCCTATGAAGACATACAACAAGATACTGAAGGGTATAGACGCGGTGGAGTTCCCGCGCTGCATCACGCGTAATGCGGCCAATCTCATCAAGAAGCTGTGCAGAGACAATCCGGCAGAGCGACTCGGCTACCAAAGAGGCGGTATAACTGAGATACAGAAGCACAAGTAAGTTTAGGTTTTGTCTTTAATTTGTTACAATGCCATCTATCGACGATGTTGAAAATTATATGCAGGCTAGTATTTAAAACATTTTAAGTAACGTTACTAAGACCAGTTTACCGGCGTAAATTCGGTTTATAACAACGCTTTTATTTTGACCATGATATTTTTTACTGTATTTATTTTCATGCGAAATCGGTCTTAAATAAGCCGCCTATTCTTCCAAAATAATGGTCTCTCAATGATAATATTGTAATATAACACTCTTCAATGATGTTATAATGATTTGACAGTCGTGTGCCATTATGACAGAATTAAAATACCAGAATCGAGGGCAAGGTTGGAATAGGTTAAATTAAAATACATAAATGCTTATATTTTCAGGTGGTTCGACGGGTTCAACTGGGAGGGTCTGGCTATGCGCACGCTGGAGCCGCCCATCACGCCGGTCGTCAAGTCCGCCCTCGACACGCACAACTTCGACCAGTACCCGCCCGACGCTGACGAGCCACCACCCGACGACCTTTCCGGCTGGGACGCCACCTTCTAACACCATCTAATCTCAAGTTGAAAGCGATTTTATCAGATCAGTAGGAGGAACAGACCTGGGAATCGATTAAGACGAGTAATAATCGATTTTACAAGTATTTGTCCCGAGTATATTGTTCAATATCCTTCTAAAGTGAAAAACACACTCGATTTATGTAATGTAACGCCAATTTTTCTTGTTTGCGTCGAGTAATAATCTACATGTATTAGCCGAATGCATCATTTATTTGACACATTTATTCACAAATATCTTACACAAAGTTGAAAAAGAAACTGTGCGCTAACTGCTACTAAAATAAATTTTATTTCTCGAATAAGTATAATATATATTAATAGTATTATATATAATATTTTGAAACATGCCATATCGCTTTTGATACAATTATGGACACAACAATAATTAAATCTTTTGGTATTTCAGTACCACTTTATTTTTTCAATCACTATTGTCTATGGTCGCATAGTTCAAACGGAAACTTAGTAATTATTGACATCATAAAAGCATGGCGAATGTAAGGAATAGCTAAGAGGGATTTTTTCAAAAAAACTTTTTATGTTATTTTGTTATTGAATACAAAACATTCGTAATGTTATATAATGCAAATGAATTATTATTTTATGTTAAAAATTAGCTAGTTAATTTTTATTTTTCAGTTAAAATTAGCTGTCAAATGTTCGACCAATTGACATTTGAGTTGCTAGAACCATGATCATCAACTTTTTTTTCTTATAGAAAATGAATTCGATTTGACATGACTTTTAACTTGACCTCGACAGGATTGTTATTTGATAAACCTTTCAGAAACCGGGCTTATTTCTGTCAAATGTCTTTCAATGTGTCAAAAATATATATCGTCATAATGTTAAAATAGTACGCCAGCGGATAGAGACAAACATATCGCGGTGAGCGCGAAGCTACATAATATCTTTCCCTAATGACTATAATATAGGTTAGAAGATTGTTTAGTCAGTCGTTACGTTGAGTTAATGTAATGTTAATAACTTAATTGATCTATAGATCATCGAATATATGGATTAATGAAATGGCATCTACACTAATATCGTTTTAAAGTCATGTTTCTCTATTAAAAATTTACGCAGTTTATACTGCGTAAATTTTTATTAATAAATTAGTTGCGTAACGAATTATTATAATTTGATACTTTCTCCATCGAATTAAATTGGTCATAAAACCTCTTGTTACTATTAAAATGCCTTATTTAATAAGTATAATTATTTTCTCATTAAGTTAAATTGTTTTATCATATTCGTGCACAAAAACATGAATTCTGAGTCTGATGAAGTCGTAGCGTCTTGCTTTAACAGTGTACTAAAAAGCATACATCGCAAAAAAACTTTCAAATTTACTTGGATACACGCGGGGAGGTGAGATGTGAGTGGGTGGGGGGTCTTAGTCCGCGCGACTCTCATGTTATTGTACACGAGTAGTAAGTAGTATGACTAATGTCTTAATAAGGTACAGCGCTTGCCAATGGTAACCGTTATTGTAGAGATATTCTTATGTAATTTATTTCTTGCAAATATATACATTTATGTAATCTATATATGTATAGAGCAAATATCTGGTCATACACATATACACAATGTAATTCTACGAAATCAGCTATATACTATAGGAACGTTATATATTCCCTTTAAAAATAAACAGAAAATCAATTATAGATCAAATTAAACATATTTGTCCATAAAATGATATAAATAATCTAATTACATGTACGGGAATTGCGCAATAATATTTAAATACATATTATCCCTACAAAATATTTACAGTTTTATACAACAGGGTGACCGGAGTACCAAAACTACGTTACCAGAATAATATTGACATTATTTTATATACTACAGAAGTATATTTATTTTGTACATAATTTTATGTATTTAGACAATTTTTGAACGTAATGTATAATGGTTAATATTTTACTTAAACTATACACTTATGAAATTGAAGATCTTTTAATGATGAAAATTATATCTTTAATCCTAGTTGTAAATGTAACGAAAATATTAGCAAAATTGGAAAATGAAATTAGCGATTACCAAGGTGTTCCTAAAATCACAATATCAACTAAATCCTCTTTTATATTTATTATTAAATGCAAAAAGTTATTGTTACATCGTTATTGCATAGATTTTAATAAATGTGATACATTTCTTTTATTTAATCAAATATTTAAGTGCTGATTTGATTCCTCTCGGTGCTCAAATACTTAACATTGAATAATAATTGCCTATGTCACAGTGTATATAGATTTATATTAAAATATCGTTTGAAATGCCGCATGTATTTTGAGTTTAGTTTGTCATGTACTAAACTAAGGTCCTGGAGTAGCTAACTTGAAACATGACATTATGCTAAGCCTAAACACTAAATCCATTCGAAGTCAAATTATTATAATTCTTCCATTTATAAGTTTACGCACATTTTCATTGTAAATATTCTTTTTAATAATACAATTTAATTGTATGAAACAAATTTAATTAATATTAAATATCGCTTAGGTAAGTTGTATTGTTTATGTTATATTATAAATTGTAACAATAACATGTATTTTTGTAATCATAGTTTTAATCAAAATTATTGCCCTAAAACCTTTATTGTTTTTGTGGAATGTAAAAATATACATTATTTCACTTTTAACCATCGTTTTATTAATTTACCCGAGTAGGTCCTCAAGTTCCAGCGAAAGATGCACTATTGCATGAAAGAGTCTGTGAGACTGATATGATGACTTTATAGATTACCAGCTTGAACACAAGAATGTTTTTTACACCAACAGGTAGGCTCTATAAAAAGTGCCGCCCTACCAGACTATAATTCAAAATTCTAGTTTGTATTCATAGTCATACATTTCTTTTTCAATGAAGTTGCAACTTTATCATTTAACACGAACAACGGTAGTCCCAGCAAGAACAACATCTTTTGCACGAATGGGCCGGCTCTGCCGTTGAAATACCACGACCTAACGGAAGATAGGCCTGAAGTAGTATTGTGCGTTTCACCAAATGAGTCAAGGCCGGAGGCCCAATTTTAGTTTTCTTCCCTTTCCTGATCAGGATAAGATGGGTGGGGATGGATACAGAAGAAAACATAATAATTAAATTAAATAATTTTGCTGTCTGTCCTCTCCTCTATGTATTAAAGGTGCAACGTATTTGCAACTCATTTACTTGGTGTGGTTGTCTGTGGCAAGCGGTCACTTAACATCAGGTGAACCGCATACTTGTTTGCTACCTTCTTCAATAATAAAAATTGCGCACTGTAGTGTTAGTTGTATTAATTTTTCTCATTTTAGGTGTGGTTGTGAACAAAGGGATCGCGGTCTCTTCGTTAAAAAAAAATCGTTTTGGCATTATGGTTTTATGTTGACATAATAATTGAAATTTTTGGAAGACAAAATAACCCTAATATCTTTGTTCTCAATTGCGATGATTCACTTTCAAATTTTAAGCTTTTTTCTATGGAGAAACTGCCCACTTTTTTATGTGGGGTCGGCAAGTACAAGTACATCCGTAATCTATACTGTAATAGGTATAGGTATACATGTAGAATATACACATAAAGCGGTTGATGTTGATCAAACATTAAATTGTAAGATATTTCTTACGAACGAATTTAAAAGTGACTTAACAAAATATCATTTATTCTGTTGTAATGTAATTAACGTAACATTCTTCCGTAACAATTATTACGTCATTGTAATTTGGTAGATGAATTCAATGGAGGCGATGAAATCCCAGCGGCGGCGGGGGCTCGACCCCAGGCGCGGAACTAAATTATTCTATTAGCAACAGGAATGAAGCGATCAACGCGCGAACACGCGTTGCTTCCTCGCTACACGCTCCGCTGCGCGCATGACGTTTCTAAACTGAATTACAGAAGCTAATTACACAACATAATTATATCTGGTAGACATATAAATATCAAACATTCACATTTTAACCGATTTTAACAAAAAGGTTTTCAATTCGATTGTATTTTTTTTTTATGTTTGTTACCCAGTGTAACCTATTGACTTCGACAGTTATGAACCGATTAAAAAATTTTGTTTTGCAATCGACCTTAATTGTAAGCTCACAAACCTTATATTAGTAAAAACCACGAAAGTTTAAAATTATTTATCGATAGTATTTGTGTAGATACAGATTGGTCAAAAAGATGGTTACACTTCGTCTTATTTTACCATTTTTATTGTTTATAAAAATTTATATCGATATGATATGGTACA
>JWHW01025543.1:12275-22339 GCA_000931545.1 Papilio glaucus | reverse complement strand
AAGCTGATCGAAGTAGAACCTTATTGTATTGTAAAAAATGTTTAGATGGTACTAGAAATGTAACTAACCAACTGCCGTATGTGGTGAAACGTTATAATGCTTCGATAGTCGAGCTCGTGCGACTACCATTACCTTTTTTGTTATTATTACGGTCTATATTCATCTAATGTTACCACATGTTTTGTTCCGCATCGAAACATACCTTTATCGATATATATGTATACTTTGAAACTTAATAATGATAAAATCATTCTTCAGTATGACAGCAGTTGGCTGTAGATTCGTACGGCTGGGAAAATACCAAGACATCACAGATACCAGCGGAAGTAGATGTATTTTTAATAGGGATAATAAAATAATATATATTTCTATTTAACATGATCTTATTTTTTACTAGCTGTGCCCCGCGGTTTCACCCGCCCTGCAATTTTACTTAAACGAAATGATATTATCTACTTAATACTACCATTACCAAGGAGCGTCGTGCGTCTCCGAAATACGTGCGTGGGCGATGAAAATCTCAATGCACAGTGTGTCTAGCTGTTGCTTGCAAAATCTCCGATACTGTCCTGTTTTGAACTTTATATAAACTTTCAATCATCATCATTTTAAAGATCATATGATCATATGACAAACAAACAAAAATTCCAATAATCATTGTTTTGGGTTTTATTGCGTTCATGAAGGCCCCCAATGATAATTTTTCTCGAATATCTTCCATGTACAGACAGCGATCAGTTACATTTTTAATATGTGTAGATAGGAGAAGGGGCAAACGAGCAGTGGGTCGCCTAATGTTAAGTGTTGGACATACCGCTGGAGACAAATCATTTGGATGCAGTACAATGGACGGTGGATTGTCTTCGCCATCATAGTTATTAAAGGCCGGCAGCGCGTCTACACTTCCTCTGATATTGTGAATTTTCATAGACGATTGATCATTTAACTTTAGGCAACCCGTTGCTCGTTTACCCCGTCTACTATAACAACAGACTTCTCTAAAAATTATGCAATGCGTCTTTCTAAATCATAGCTATTTCCTGTGATTTAGATAGACGCGTTGCATAACTTTTCGATATGCATACAACGCATAATTGTGAGTGAAAATAATGAGATGGGGAGAAATTTATGCCTGCAGCATCTCGCTTATCAAACGAGACACAGAAATACCACTACTTCATCATCATCATTCATAAGTGGGATCAGCATAACACGATTCTTTCTGGTTAACTTGGTTAGGCAACGTTAAAAACTTTAATATAATTTAAAATTTGCTAGACACCTTATTTTGCTGAGCTCCTGTTTTCATTTGATTTCCTGCAAACTTGCATAAGTCGTTGCTCTATTTATTTGAGCGGGAGTTTGATGAAAAAGGGAGAGGTCGAGAGCGGAGTTGCAATAATGCTTTGCAATTCTACAGATTATGTTTAAATCCTTTTACCTATTTACCGACATTTGTTACTTTATTCTAAATCTTTTACTTTATTTTTTGCCTCCATTGATATGCAAAACTATTTGAATTACGAAGATCTCAATATACGATATTTAAGTGTATGGTGGCCATCATCATAGTCTGAGATCTCGATTTGTACCTCAGACGACTTTTGTGAAAGTTTTGTACGATAAATCGACGTTGCCTTAAGGAAGGAGGACCCTTTTTTAAGGACACTACACGATAAATCGTCTAAAATGTTTTCTTGATGACACCTACTACGCTCACTTTTGAAAGACATATGAAGAAGTTTCTTTCCAGTTTAGATCTTCGTCTGCATCCTTAAATTCAAAATGAATACTTGTCGTGGATATTTGGCAAAATATTAATTTCTTGACATGGATTAATCCAACTCATATGTATATTTCGCATGGCACATCCGTGGATGTAGCTTTATTACGTTGAGTTGCGGATAGAATGGAAGGACAAGTTTGCGATAGCGGGCCCCGGCCTCAACGGATTTCCGCATTGGTGTGCATTGGATTTATGCTGTATGTGAAATATATTGGCTGCCGATTTAATTTATTTTTACTCTTTCTCTGCTGTAATAGTTTCTTGTTAGCTCGCGATGCCCTTTTATATTTACTGTAGTTGGCCACAACA
This sequence comes from Papilio glaucus, assembly GCA_000931545.1. Classification (NCBI taxonomy): domain Eukaryota; kingdom Metazoa; phylum Arthropoda; class Insecta; order Lepidoptera; family Papilionidae; genus Papilio; species Papilio glaucus. The sequence goes on along the minus strand of JWHW01025543.1, from coordinate 20,244 downwards.
TTTTTTCTTGTGCCAATTATCGTTTGTATCTCTGATACCAATTATATTTCTTCCGGAAGCTCCTTTAGTAAAGGTTGACGATATGATTGATGATATTAGTGATTCAGCTCGACTAAACTGTGCAGCGCCATAACATAATCAAGACAAAACAAACGACTAACGTACCTCGACTCGACTCGCGTATGGCCGTTTTAGGCTTAACTTATGTCCTCGAATTACTTAGAAAAAAAATCCTATTTAGAGTTGTAACGTACTTTGAGTGGATAAATATATTTAAGTGGTCATTTTTAAATTTTATTTATTTAAATAATAAAATTATTATTAAATAATATAACATAAATAGAGAGAACCTACCGTTTCTATGTGGTTGTCGTATATTAGCCTAGCCCACACCTAGTTGTGATGCAGCATCAGTAGAGGCTTGGATAAGCACAATATACCTGTTAAGGAAGTCTTTATGCTCATTAATCCGAATTTCGCTAACTCACAAATCAATAAGACAAACTCGAAATTGAGTTCTCTACATCATATTGAGAGTATTATTATTATCCGGCGTATTGTTACATGAAAAGCTGTCAACGATTGCTATCCTCGTTGGATTAAGTTGGGTTTCTATAAACATATACATACATTATACGATTTTACTCATAAACGACAACCCGTGTCATTAAAAATGAGATATTTGCGAGCGTGAGATTTATTCGGCTATAAATAACGCTAGTTATTGAACAAAAATACCAAGGGCAATGTTTATTAAATACGTAAGGGGGGAAATGTTTGTTAAATATTGTGGTCGTCGTTCATTGTGAATTGTCATATTATAATTAAATATATTAATTCACAGTGTAATAGTGTAATTAATATATTTAATTCATTTTTATTGTATTATTGTAACAAAATTCCCATAATCGAATACGCAGTCGATGGTAATAATTAAAAATAAACTAAGGCAGTCATAACGGCTGTCGACAGAAGTAAAAACTCGAAACAGATGGTAAGACGCGGTAAGTTAGAAAATATTTTTCGTTTGCGTTCGAAAACAAACGAAATATTCTTTTAAATTCTTAGTATTTAAAAAAAAATTCCATATAGTACAATTTAATAGACTTTATAAAGAGGTTAATGTAGTAGTGTCTGATACTAGAACAGTCAGTTAATTTCGTGCAAGAGGAGTAAGGCCTAGCTCCTCGGGGAGCAACTTGTCTCGATTTGGGACGGGAGATTTACGTCCGACTGCCCCGCTTGACCTACTGTTTGAGGCTTAATTTATTTATGTGTACACTCGACTTCAACCTATCACTATTTATTACGTGAAAAGTTCCACTGGATATACTTCTAGCAGCATGTAAGTATTTATAAATACGCGATGGGAAATCATTCAACAGACTTTTAAGAGTACTGCGTAAACAGAGGCGTGTGACATTTGGCATTAAAGTTTCCGTGGAGAAGACGTGCGTGATAATCATTTTAAAGAAAAATTGTTGCAAATATATTGTTTTTTTTTACTAAATACTTTAAAGCACCGATATTTGGTTACGGAGGAATAGTCTATGTCTTTGCAATATAATAAACAAACTAAAATTTGTTTAGTTAAAAATGTTAATATTTATGTGTAAAACACATAAATATTAACATTTTCATATATTGTAATCGATGTTATAGAAAAAAAGGCAAACATAATATCTTGTACAGCCGTCGGTTATAGTGAGTACGTTCTACAAGGGCCCTCTTAACCATATTACGCGCATGGTGTAAAAGTCAGCCTTCACTGTATACATGAGAGATCGAAGTAGGTAGGGTTTCTACCCCTACCTAGGTATGGGTAGGAGATAATCGTCGATGGAAGCGAATTAAAAAGTAAATAATTATTATTTCTATATATACTCTAAACAAAAGGAGAGATGTAAATAAATTTATTTACATCTCTCCTTTTGTTTAGAGTTAGACGAATCGAATTCGTTCAGTTCACAATTTGCTGTCAGTTTATAAAATTATCAGTGAGATTATAAACGGATTAATGCTTACAAAATTTGACGGCGACATATACAAGGATAATTAATAGGCGCGATCTTCAAGTTATAAAATAATTGATGCGCTGTGTCAACAATTATAGGATCTTGACCGAGCGTCCTTAAACGACGTTATCAATGACATCTTTTATCTGTTATTTTTCGTGAATATTGCTAAAGCTGCATTACGTGCTTTTTGGCTTATTTCCAAATAATACGAATATCAATAAGTACCAATGTCATTCAGATACTATGAAGGCCTAGGTGGTACTAGAGACTTGATTTTATCGTTAAATAACAGAAGGGTATCGAGAAATAGCACTTAGCATCGCTATCAGCTATATAAAAAGGCTCAAGGACACTTAAAGGTCGGTCTCTTTGGGAGATCGAATCGGAACAGATGCGGTCTGCAGAAAAACCAAGCGCGTAGAATCGCTAAAGTTAAGTGGTTGGTGGCGCACACGGTTACATCTTTGGCTAAGCCATTGTTGTTCAGAGTACTTCTCCTATGCAACACCCACACATTAAGACCCAAATACTGGTAAAATTTCATCTTTAATACTTATTAAACCAACGTAAACAAATAGTACATCTGCAATAATTGATCAGTGATCGAAAAGTAAAAAAAAAGTATATAAAAGTAATAACATGTTTATAGACACAAAAAAAAAACTAGATACACCTACATACTAATAAACTTATGGCTAAAGGTGACTCAGCTATAACCGACATCAGATTAAGATAACGTGACGCACTAGTGTTCAATCACTCCATTCCTAGATTTTGTTTCCCCTTCTTTATGGAACTTAACGTCGAGTTTCGATTTTGAATGCGCTGGTTCTAAGGGAATGGAAAGTAGCGTTAGATTATTATAACGCAGGAATGCTCGTCAGTGTTACATAGTGTACATAGGCACAGACACACCTGTACAGAAGAACCTAACGTGAAGGGATACCCCCGACTAATAACGGTCCTCGCGATATTTGCTTATCTCGACAACAGAATTGTCTTTGATGAAGGGGTAGAACGGGTAGAATAGGCCGCAGGCAGGTGGCCGGCCGTAAAAACCGAAACCAAACCAAATTATTATAAAATTTAGACAAACCGTTTACAGAATAGACTACTGACCGATCAGGGAAACGATGAACGCTGAGTTTCGATTTATGGATTACAGTTGATCGTAAGATAAAAGAGATAAGTAATAACAATAATAATTTAGCCTTTTTTAGTATGTTTCCACACTGCAGGGACACAGGCCTCCTTTCCGAGAGAGGGGTTTAAAATAACGCAAAATTAAAATTCCATTTCTTTTGTTAACCTGAATATAATTCTTAAACTTGTTTTTATTAAATCAAACATCAATGTAAATTCAGGTGTGAGTGTAAAATAATCGTATATGTTTAAAATTGAATTGAGTCTGCAATGAGTAAAATAAAAATATTTTAGTCCACTTTTCAATACTTCGGGTTATATTTTTGCGAGCGGCGGTTGCAATGCACTCGACTGAAGGGTTTCGGTACGATGTCCCCTCTCAATTATTTTTTGTATCGGTTATCATTTTATTTTATTATTGTTGCTGCCTGATGAATTTTTGCTACTAAATTTATTGTTTGGTTCACTTACTTGATTTCTTATGCTTAACGCTGCAGCTTTTTTTTAAAGCATTATGATGAAATGTTGTTAGCGTAATTCCCTGTGGCATTCAAGACTTGATAAGTTTGAAAGAGTGTATCAATTACGTATAGCAAATCTTCATCTATTCATTGTTGACTTTTACTAAAACACCCCCTGTGTTTTAGTAAAAGTCGACAATGAATAGATGAAGATTTGCTATACGTAATTTATACACTCTTTCAAACTTATTATTTGACTTAATTAATATTTTTATGAAAGAAAGTGGTAATCGAGATTGTGGCGNNNAATAAGACGCTAGTTCGTTTTTCTCCATCTGCCATAAAAAAGTCAATCCATAGTGTATGGTCATTGGAAAGTATTCATAACAATTTTGAGCTAGGGCTTGGTTTTTCCACAAAAAGTGAGTTTACATTATTAATTAAAATACGTTAAAATCTATTACACATATCCGTAACGGCTGCTTAACTGACTGATGTGTCGGCCAATTAAATGTAATCAATCTCCGAAACGAGTTTTGTGCGAAACAAGCTCTTTACCCACACGCGATGACAGAATGTTTTCTCTTTTATCATTTGCAATTATGTACTTAGCGACTAATACGAAAGTATTCTGGTCCTCTATCGATGTGATCAATGCGAAAGCTAAGGTATAGCCATATACTTACTAATATTAAAATGCTTAAATCAATAAATTTTGAAGAATTTTGGCTATATAATTAGATCTTGAGAATTCATTTCTAACAATTACTCGTAAGTCATTCTTATTGATTCCATATTTATTTATTTGGTAAAAAGTATATTATACTGTATATAAAGTATCTATAGAGGCATTACATTGTTTATCTTTATGGCTTACTCGATGAGCACTATTTTCCTTGAAGATGCAACTGCAAACCATTAGCATGAAAAATAAACATTTAAATTATTATCGGAAAATATCAGTGTCTGACATTGATAATACATAATAGCACTGAGGTCATTTCGCATCCTGTGACATTAAAGAAGAAAAACCCGCACATGATTCAATCTCGTTTTATTCAATTATCCAGATGACGCAAACATTCAGCGATGTTAAAATTAAATGAAAAACTTAATCTAGTGTGGTGGACGTAAAGGCTCTTATGTAAATACAATACACTTATTTACAATAGGAATTTGAGTTGAAATTGTTTTTTTTTAATATTTACGCTCCAAGTTCTCATGTAGACATGTCAACGGCAGAGGACATTCGCTTTGCGTGCTTCAATTTTTTTTTGTTCATATACCAATTTGAATTTTCGTACACTGGTGTTAATAAAGTTGTAGTTGATTTTTTAAAATATTGAGAATTATTATGTTATTATTGAAATAAAAATGTGATGATGGCAATACATTTTAAGTATAAGTAAAATATTAAGATTAAAAGCTTTTGGCTATTTTAGTATATTATGGGTGTGATTTGAGAGGATACTACCGGGTTGCGTCCGCTACCTGAACCCCTGTAACCCTTAAAAATTCGAGTTACGTCCCGTAGTCATTTGGGTCGCTACTTATTCCGTCCTATCCGTTCCATTAATACGAGTCACTATCGCGGCCTCTGAAAGTACACTTCCTTAAACATATATAGATAACAGAAGAACGAGAGTGAATCAGGAAGAACTAACTTAACCTTTTCTTACTTTTTAGGATAACTCAACGGAGCCGTCCCAAGTACTATCGACACCATATTGATGGTTAGAATTCCACTACCGTGCGCTTTTCGCGTAGTTTCCTGCCTCGCACAATCGCACTGTGGATTGATCTGTCCCCAACGTTATTTCCAAACCAATAAAATTTTACTCCTTCCTTAAAGGCCGGAAAAGCCTCTGAAGTTGCTGTTGTTCATGAGCGTTGGTTATCACTTAAACTTGTCGAACAGCAGTTCTTTTGCTGCAAAAAACTAAACTGACTTTTGTTTTCTTTTTTTTTAAAGAAACCTAACCTACACTCCTTTGCTATTTTTATCATTAATACTATTTTCAGCCGCACCTTATGGAAGGGCAAGATTTGAGAATAGTAACGTATAAAGTGCAATCGTACTCAATTCACTTCGTACTCACAATCACTGGCAAATGCTGTTACTGTTTATTATGCAAGATGACCAACATATGTCTATGTGATTTTACTACTACAAAGCTTCAGACATGCAAAAATCACGTCATGATTTATTGTAAAATAATTTAAATTGAGCTAATACTATCCTGCCGAGGTTGCTACCCGGGTAATTTTTGTACACGACTGCTCTAGGCTGACTGGGATGCGGTAAAAAGCGTCTAAATGGAAACCCTAGCTTTTTACGTATTTGTTAGATACTACGGTCACCAACAGTCATTATATAGAATTGTCTCTCTATTGTATAATTTATAAAGATAAACGCATAAAAACTAAAACCATCGCAGTCCACGATGTTTCGCAGTTTGTATTTTTAAATATATAGCTAGACTAGAAGTCAAATAAATCATACGCATTTAAAGTAGTAACAAGTTTCCAGTAAAATAAATATTGAACGCATGCGAAAACAGCGTGATTTTTTCTTTTTCCATCGCAACGACTTGAAAGTTAATGTAGTTCAATTTCGCATCGAAGCCTTATAGAGAGCTATCACGCTTTGATCAGCTGCTATTGCTACAGACAAGTTTCTTAAAGGCTTACTTGAACTTAGACCGTTTATATCAATCATATAAATTTAATTGTCAATGTATTTATACATTATTTTATTGATCAAGCTAAGAGTATTTGTTATGGGAAATCGGGGCAAACGAACAACGGGTTGCCTAAAGTAAAGTGTTCGACGCCGCCCATTATCATCCGAAATATCAGAGGAAAGGATACACAGTACACTCTTTTCTTAAAGGACCCTAAGTCTAATTCTTTTCTTTCAGAATAAAAAAACACTCATAGCTTCGGTCAGCGAACCAAGTTTGAACGTATGCTAGGCAACCACATCGGGATTTCATTCCACAGTGATTTATTAGTTATTGAGATTTCGAAAAGTTAAATAAAAAAATGAAATGAATTAAAAAAAGTAAAAGATAATTGCTGATTTATAACAACGGTTATGCCGACTGCATAAAATCAATAGCACACAATAATTATGATGGTCCATAAACATAATGACTTCTTTTAACAAATGCCGAGCTCGTAAAAAAAAAACGACTTTATTACAAACGCATTAAAAACTAATATAGGTTATAATTTACGATTTATATATAGTTAGAGATCCAATCGTAACCCGCATGGCCGCGACATACGAGGCGCTAATTAAAACCAATTCATCTCTGCTTTACGAGTGTGGCGATGGTTTACGATGCAGGTCACTAAACTTTAACGATGTATGTGCTTAACATATAATGACAGTTGTTGTTATATAATGACAGAGCAGGGCCGAATATAAGCTTGCAAAACGTAGCGCCAAAGTAGGATAGGCAGAGTCGGTCTATCGATGCTTTAAGCTTAATTGAAGTGGCTAAAAAGAGTGTTAGTAAGTAACAATTTTTCTTAATTTCTCTAAATTCCATCCGATGTTGATGGGTCATGATGGTTGGCATTCCAGGACCCTAAGGTTTTGCGAATCTTGAATAACTTCAATGTCTCCACTTACTAAAAAAGGGCGATATAAGGTGCACCCATAACCGACGAGCATGTATGCGTAGATGTATGAATGTAGAAGAAGCGAGAGAGGTGTGCCAGGATCGCGCCAAATGGAAATCCATGATCTCTGCCTACCCCTCTGGGTTACGGGCGTGAGCGCATATTTATTTATTTATTTATTCTCCAGCGGTATTTACAATCCGGTACGATTACCGTTCTTTAAGAAGAGAGCGTAATACTCTCTTGACGACAACGCTTCTGCAGCTGGTGGTGGAGATCAATTAACTTCCGCTGACCCGCTGCTTGTATTGTAAATTTACAATATTCATTTATTCTACCAATAACGTTGCAGAGCTCGCGCTATAGCGATTTGAGAAAAGCTTTCATATATTTTAACGAGACTGCGGATAACAGAAATAATCAGAACTTTACCATTGAAAACATGTCGAAACAGTCGACGACGTCTGTGAGTCCGTTTTGTGAAGGAGTTACGCTTCTTTGTTTCGTCTGATGAGTAAAGTGCCTGTTCGACGTACGAGCCCCAACCGCGGTTTTGAAGAGCGACCGTTTTACTTACGGCTTTTTGGCGCTGACCGACGCCTATTTAGGCTGCGGTTTTATGGCTTGTTGGTAAGGCTCGCGGGTGTATCACGTTGCATAATAACCGCAAAATAGGCTCGTACTTCGATCAGCACCAAAAAGCTGCGAGTAAATCCG